>JAVXUL010025688.1:0-11652 GCA_035590515.1 Trichilia minutiflora
AAACACCCAAACTTCAAATCATATTTCCAAGTAATTTCAAACACTTCAAATAAAGTATCGATCCAAACAATACTCAACTAAATAAAAGTATGTGGGAATCAATCCATCCCAAAAATACAAATCCAATATTTATTACAAATCTGTTACCATTCAAAAAGACTCATAACAAAAGGAAATACAAATGCAGACACTAGTGGACTAAAAGTGGTACAGAGTAAGTCGACATAACTTATACCTGAAGTTCCTAGCTGATGAAGTGATCACCACCAATCCGCTACCTAAGCGAACTTGAAATTGATGGGTGAGGAGGATGAGTATACGGAAGTAAACTCCGTGAGTGAATAATAAAATAAACACAATAATGCAAACTGGATTCATAAAATAATTCAGCAAAAGAATAAATAACTTCTTAGTTTGAAACCTTATAGTCAGTACTGAAAATCATTGGGCTAGTTGTATTCTCGGTGATCCCCTTGACCAAAGGAATTTCGAGATCGTCAGTGGGTTTGTATGCAAATAAAATATATCATTTTATAAAAATAGTTTTAAATGCAAGAAATAGAATATGCAAGGTTTTCAGAAAATATACTCATCACTAACGTTACCTTGAGTAGTCACTTGGTGACGTCAGTGACTATCCTCGATGAGACTCACAGCTGGTTAATCGATATCTCTCATACTATAGTATATCATCCTATTACAATCTCCACTTATGGAGTCTCCTGCACTCACCTAAGCGACCTCTCTATCAGGCCAACCCTAGGCGAACACTCACAGGCTACCAATACCCTGTAGCTACAATCAATATCTCGGCTCTCAAAGCCGTCATCACCAATATGCATATCCATATCCACATACATTAATATCAAAGTATAAACATATCATAAACTCGGCCCACGGCCATCATTCATGCAAACCCATACATCAGGCAGTTCAAATCCATAATATAAATCATAAACATAGACGTATTTGCAAGTAAACCAAAGTAGTAGGCAAAAATTATTTATAATATATCTGAATATCGTCATTTTTATGTAAAATAGAGCTCTTAATAAAACACAAAACAGAATGAGTCCACTCACAGCTTAGGGAGGGTATATACTCCCTAATTTCTCTCGTTCCTCGACTCAGCACGCGGATTCCTCGCTCGTGTATCGTCACCTAATCATATATACCCAAAACTATATTAATATATGTTCTAATAGACGCAGGTGACTCCAATACATGTAATGTATGCGAATTCGGATTTTCTAAAATCGAACCAATACACGAATCCAGTTAAAACCCCCGTTATCCTTCTAATTATCTATACATTATCGATACGGATCCACATTATAACCTAACTAGCATAATTCAACTCGATTTCACAATTTTAGACTTGCGGACCCTATCTGTCCATCGAAACAATAACTTTGATTACTGTTTATATTCACCCATTTTCTCCGAATTCGTATTTTTAACTTCTTACGATTTCCCAGACTCTATTACAACTCAACTAATGCTTAAAAACTAGAATGTGAGCGATAAATCTAAGAAAATTTATACGAATGCACAGTAAAATCCATTTCATAAAAATTAGCTAAAACAGAAAACAGAATATACAGACGAGTTAGAAATGAAGCTATGAACCTCGTGGTATGGTCGATTTTTCTTGATTTCGCTCAAAAGTCAGAAAATCACAATTTCTCTCCTCGAAACCCTAGGTACTCTTTCACGATTCCATACTTGCACTGTCAAATTGATGCTCTCAGGGAGTTAGACGCGTAGAATATAGTCGACAGGCGAAGAGAGATTAAAGATTTGACAAAATATGATAAAATCTAGAGAGAGAGGGATAGAACGAGCGTGAGGGAGAGGAAGAGGAGAAAGAAGAAGAAAAATCGTAAAATCTGACCTCTGACCTCCTATTTATAGAAAAAAGATAAAATTACCATTTTATCCTTAAGTTTTCTTAAGAAGAAGCATCTAAAATGAGGGCAAAATCATCTTTTCGCACTGATTCGGTCCAACGAATTGAAGTTCGATCGAACGAATCACCCCCTTCGATCGAACGAACCAATAAATCTTTTGACATCTACAAAAGTCAAAGAGCTTCCATTTTGTCGACTGAATGAATGACCCATTCGATCGAACGAATTTTTCTATTCGTTCGAATGAAAATGCGCCACAAATTTTTCAAGGAGTCCTCAAAATTTTGATCGAACGAATCACCTTATTCGATCGATCGAACCCACCAGAATTAAAAATCTCACTTGAATCCTCATAAATTTGAAAAATATCATTGGAGTCCCACTCAAAATAAAATTTACTTTTAATTACGTTAAGGTTCTTGCGTTTACGACCTCAAAACTCTATCGTAGCAAACTCAAATCCCAAAATAAATATAAAATCGTGTTCACATGTTAACGATGTACGTCATGTACAGTAAAAAGATAGAATTACAGTTATGCCCTTGTGTTAAAGACACGGGACTCACGGATAAAGCTCGACTAGTGCTAGGGGATATATTGAGATGTCCCTTTTTTAAGGGAACCTCGTAGACCAAGTTCGGCCCGCTCAAAACTTACTAGGTTTACAAACTCAACTTGGTACGAGAGGAACCCTCGAGATTTATTGGGTTTACAAGCCTAGCCCACCCGAGACTTACTGGGTTTACAAACTCGGTTCGATTCTGGGGGCGCCTCTATTTATCTTAGGGCGAAGGATCACTGTTGCACTAGGAGAAAGCATCCGACGTTGGTCAGGACTTAACCGATCTAATATGGGTCAAGTCTTATCCTTTCAGGGTGCCTGACATGATCTGAGGCTTATATAGCCTGACGCGGGTCTCATGGGACTCAAACTAGTGTTAGAGAATTTAAAGGCTTAAGAGTCAACCGTAACACTAAGAGGAAGCTCGATTAGTGTCTAGGAATTTTACGGCTAAACAGTCAACCGGGGTACTAAGAGAAGGGTTCAACTAGTATCCAAAAGAATCAAAACACTAGGAAGAAGCTTGACTAGTGCCTGTACATTTTACGGTTGAACAGTCAACTGGGGCACTAGGAGAAGGAGTCATCGAACGAATAGACTCGATATCGAGCAAAAGTGCTCGACATCAGTGATTTATAACGAAAAGATAACCGAGAATAAGGCAATATAGTAATGAAAAAGAATGACAAGTCTCGGGTCGTATCGAATCACCTTGGAGTTGGAGAGATCACCTTGGAGCAGGGAGCGATCTTGGAATCAGGGAGCGATCCTAGGATTAGATGGATCGCCTCAAGAACGAGAGTAATCCAGGGATCAAGGAGTGATCTAACTCAGGTGGATCGCCTCAAGAGCAAAGAGCGATTCAGGGATTAGGGAGCGATCCGGGTCAGATGGATCGTCTTAAGAGCGGGGAGTGATCTGGGAATCAGGGAGTGATCTGGATCAGGTGAATCGCCTCAGGAACGGGGAGCGATCCTGAGAGAGATGGATCGCCTCAGGAACGGGAAGCAATCCAGAGATCAGGGAATGATCCTGGTTAGGTGGATCGTCTCAAGAGCGGGAAGCGATCCTAGGAGCAGATGGATCGCCTCAAGAGCGGGAAACGATTCAGGGAGCAGGGAGTGATCAGGGAATTAAGGAGTTATCCTGATCAGGTGGATCACCTCAGGAGCGGGGAGCGATCCGGGGATCAGGTAGATCGCCTCAGGAGTAAGGAGCAATCCTAGGAGCAGATGGATTGTCTCAGGAGCGGGAAACGATCCAGGGATTAGGGAATGATCCGGGTCAGGTGGATCGTCTCAGGAGTAAAAAGCGATCCGGGGATCAGGGAATGATCTGGGTCAGGTGGATCACCTCAGGAGTAGGGGAGCAACTTGGGAGCAAGGGAATCACTAGGGAGTAAAGAGCGATCCTAGGATCAGGGAGTGATCCAGGTCAAGTGGATCGCCTCAAGAGCAAAAAGCGATCCGGTGATCAAGGAGTGATCTGGGTCAGGTGGATCGTCTCAGGAGTAAGGAGCGATCCTGGTCAGGTGGATCACCTTAGGAGTAGAAAATGATTCCCTGGGTGCAGGGGATCACCTGAGAGCAGAGAATGATCACGGGAGCAAGGTGATCACCTGAGGAGTGACGCTTTAATGGCTTTTAGTTAGATTCTCATAGACGGCTCCAGCTGTTTGTGTAAAAAATGTCCGACGACTTTCGTGCACCCAATAATAAAATTTTTTGACAAATTTCTTATAACAAACGAGGAATAGTTCATGATTGAGGAGTAGCGTTTGGTATTTGTGTTTGTGAATTTAGGTTGCTCCTAAGTTGTCTACGTACCCTCTTTTTTCTCTTTTTTTTTTTTGATCTTCTCCGGTGGGGGATCAAGCTACATATAATTTTTTTTTGGGGAAGGTGCAGTGTTTTTATAGAAGAGAGGATAAATTGATAGGCTAAGATGATAGGATAATACCCGGAAAATTATAAGATGACTATATTTCAGGGAGATAAAAGCCACGTAATTAATATAATAATTAATAAGATAAAAAACATATTAAAGTACTTCAAATCACTATCAACAAAAACTAATGAGAAATATGTGAAAATAATCACTTTTTTAAATTTTTGTAAAAATAATTATATTTAAAAATATTAATTAATTAAATTAAAAAAATATTTTTTTTGAATGATTTTATTTAAATTTAAAATTAAATTTTTTTATCTTATTTAAAAAAATATTTTTTAACGATTTGGTTAACCATTTTCTGACATAGTTATTTTTGAAAAATTATTTTAAAATATTATCATTTTCGCGCATTTGCCAAAGTAAATCCACCAAACGGATTCTGGCGAGAAACAGAAGATAAAGATGAGGAAGAATGCGAAGATGAAGAACAGAAGAGCTTTTAAGACCTTGGATTGGACCTCCGGCTTATTCATGAACTAAACAAAAAGGACATTGAAAAATCAACACCAATTCAGGAATTTGCTATTCCTCTTATTCTTGTGGGTTTCTTCAACTTCGGTTAGCTGTACATCCTTTTCTTTTTTTTATCGATAACTATTGCATTTTGTAATTAGGTTACGCTCCACGAATGGAGTCAATTTTCTGCCACTTACTAGAAAGAATGAGTGCATAAACGGATTTGATTATTTTGATTAGCATTGATTTGTTTTTTGTATTTGCAAATGGTTACCAGGAAGGCAGGGATGTGGTTGCGAGAGCAAAAAGGGGTTCTGGGAAGACCTTTGCATATCTTCTTCCTTTGCTTCACAGGCTATTCAACGAGTCATTACCCAAGAGCAACCTTGCTTCAGCTACTCTAATTCTTGTCCCAACCAGGGAATTGTGTCCACAGGCATGTTTTAACCTTGCCCATTTTGATTATTTATATGCTCTTGTTTCGAATATACGACTACCACTGATTCTATTTATATGTTCTGTACGTATAGGTTTATTCAGAGGTTATGTCACTTATCGAGTTTTGTAAGGGTCAAGTTCAGCTGAAAATCGTGCAGTTGACTAGCAGCATTCCTGCCTCTGATTTGGTTCGTTCAATCTTCTTAGTTTTTTAATTATAGATTTTGTGATACGATAAATTGAGACCTTTTTCTGATTCATGAATGATTGATAAAATTCTTTACAGCGGGGCTGCATTGGCAGGGCCTCCTGATATTGTGATCTCTACACCTGGTTGCATTCATAAATGTTTGTCCCCTGGCGTGCTCCAATCCAAATCTTTTAGTAATTCACTAAAAATTCTTGTACTTGATGAGGTGAGAATTTGATGTTCAGTATATCAACAATTTTATGTTGTGAATCTCAGTTGGATTTTATGACAGTTAATTAGAAGGTTTCCTTACATTTGAAATTACTAGTTAGTTTCGATGAGAGCAAGTGACTATATACTTTGCTAAGGTTTTGTAAAGTTGTAAAGTAATCAACAAATAGGGTAACTCATTGTCTTCGGTTGAATGGATTAATTTCTTAAAATTTTAGACCTTACAATTAATCCCTTACTGTTGCATTTGCTAATAGCAATGTTCTTTTGATATTGATTATGATTTCTCTCTTGACCATCTCATTTTTTGGATATGATTATTTATATTCTTTGTTGGAAGATCATCAATTCATATTTATTTCCAGGCAGATTTTTTGTTGTCATATGGATACAAAGATGAACTGAAAGCTCTTACAGCACTTGTTCCAAGAGGCTGTCCGTGCCTTCTTATGTTCGCTACCTCAGCGTGTATTATATGTTACATTTGTTTGTATTCTATTTAAAAGTTGTATTATGATGACAATCATTAACTTGTCTGGGAATTTTAATGCTATTGCATCTTTCTGTTTCCTTCTCCTTATGTTACTATATTTGGCCTATAATATCCTGACATGTTTGAATCATTGTTGGTGTTAGCTGATCAGATTCTTATTGGTGTCAATCTTGGACATATTACCATAAATGCATGTTTGACATTGTTTGTGGTCCTGGACATAAAACATTAAACTCGAAGTAAACCTGTCCTGCCAACCACTGCAAGAAGCAGCTCATGTATGATAAATTGAGAATAATGTGACGAGAATGTAAGAAGTAATCACATGCTCAGCTTATTATCAATATTCAAAGCTAATTTTTGGTAGACTATTTTTCTCCATTTTTTATTGCCCGTCTTAATTTGTAAATGGAGTTGGATTGTATATTGAAATTCTAAACCAGTAAATTTTTGTCATGACATTTCAATTTCACTTTCTATAACAGAATCTCTTTTCATTGTTGATCAATTCGTGATGACAATGAATCTGTGGTTTATTGTTGTATCTGTGGTTTATTACAACTAACTACCTTTATATTTTCTCTTTCTTATCTGTTTTAGATTTCATGCAGTGAAAGGAACAAGTTACTTTACCTCCTTGCCCTCTTGAAACTAGAGTTAGTTCAGGCAAAAGCTCTGATATTCACCGATACTATTGACATGGGTTTCTGATTGAAATTATTCCTGGGAAAGGTATTTTCTACATTGATTTATTCTTTCCTTTAAGTTTGTTTTCAGGATACGTTCTTTTGCATTTCTTTATGTAATTGTCATCTATTTTAACAGTATGGCGTCAAGTCTACTGTTTTAAATGCTGAGTTACCACAGAATTCTCGTCTGCATATCCTTGAGGTACACCTCAATCTTTTGATAGCTTAATCTGGCTAGTGGCCTTTTTTCTTAAATATAAATTTTAAGTTAAGAAAAATTTAGATTTCTTTTGATGATTTACTCATCTTTCCTGATGTATCCATTTAAAAAATGGCTTGTTTAATTATTTAGAGTCACTAACAAAATTCATAGTTAGTTCTCACACCCTGCTTGTTTTTGTCTCCGGGAATTCAAGGTTGGGCTTTTCGATTATTTGATTGCAACTGATGATAGCCAACCAAAAGAAACAGAACAAAGTGATAGGGGTGGTCATGTTGACTCAAGAAAGTCTAAGAAGCATGCCAAAGCAAAATTAGACTCAGAATTTGGAATAGCAAGGGGCATTGACTTAAAAAATGTACACACAGTAAGCTAAAATGATGCTTCACAAGCTGATGGATGTGACCATCTATTGTCTTTCTTTTTTCCACTTTTTTCTTTCTTTCTATTTTTTTAAAATTAGCTTCATACTTAATAGCAGCTGTAGTCGCGTTTTTCAGGTTATTACTTCTGAAATGCCTCAAAATGCTGCTGGATATGTGCATCAAATTGGATGTAATGGAAGAGCATACAATACTGGTGCTTCAGTTTGTCTGGTCAGTTTCATTGTCAAAATTAGCATGTAATTTTGTGGATGGAGCAAAACTTTTGGAGAATGGTTACTGGTATCTGCATAATAGTCATATAAACAGTATTGATATTAGTTGATGATGATTGGATCTCATGCAAGACTTGTTGCTGATAAATTCCAGTAAAATGGGGATGGTAGCTTTAGAATTAATTGTAGTGTTCCCTTACCTCTCATCCTTCAGGACTTTTGACTGGAATGTTAAAATAGATCCACAAGTAGGTTTTATCAGCATCATTTTGAGTTGAGGGCATCTAAAATCACATGCTACACATTTATCTCCTTCAAAATGCATTCGTGTTTCTTAAACTCAGTTTGAAATTTTGACTGTGTGATTTGTAATTTCATATCTCACTGTGTACTTTGGTTTATTTAAGGATTTTGCATGTCTCTGTTTTTCTTAAATAGAATATGTGCATAATGATGATGATCATGATATTGAATCATTTGTTCTTCGTTGTAGTTTATACATAATCATTTTTTCTTCTAACTGAGTGTTTCCTTAACAGGCTTCTACAGATGAGATGGAAATCTTTGGAGAAATAAAATCCTTTTAAGGGGATGATGAGAGCAAGGACTCGGACATTATTGCACCATATCCTTTATTAACTAAGAATGCAGTGGAGTCTTTGCGATGTAGAGCTGAGGTGATTTTCTTATTCTGCTTTCTAATACCCTATTTTCCTTTGGATTATATATGATTTATGAAAGTCTTTCAATGACTTTGTCATGTTATTGATTGAAACATAGCATAAATATGTTGCCATGAAATAATTCTCTCCTGTCCTGATGCAGTGTAAGTAATAGAATATTAGAAATTGCTGCTTGCTAGCGTTCTTTGGACCTCCTTTTCCCCCTGGAAACTATTGTCCCTGAAGATAACTGTTTCTTTAATATTTACATTTTTTTAACTGCATAAAAATGAAAATACATATGTTTCCCAATGTATTTTTTTCTGAGAATTCTTTAGATCAATTCATGCTGCCAATTCTTTGATTGTGTTAGATGTGATATCTAGGTGAACGATGTTTGGGTCATTTTAGTGATTATTCTATGAGTTCTTGTTTTCTATTAATGCTGGTGTTTTCAATTGCCATGTCCAAAATATTTTGGCAAGGATCTATTGTGTGGGAAAGTGAATACAGGAGATGTATGCCAGGGGAAGCATAAATCACTGATGAGTGAAGGTGACATTTTCAGGATGTTGCAAAGAGTGTTACAAAAGTTGCTATCAGAGAATCTTGAGCTCAGGACTTGAGAAACAAAATTCTCAACTCTGTAAAGTAGGAAACTGTTGTCTATTTCCATTTAGAAGTAGCTTTTCACTTATATCATATTTTCTACTTACTATGTAGACAGCAGTTGAATTGGTAATTGATCTGTAATTGAAAGTGTTAACTATGACATGCTTAGCCTTTTGTTTTTATTGGACTGCTGTAAATTTGGTACTCCATTGTTGATTCTGTTTCACTAATGATATGTTTCTCTGATTGTAGATTAAAGGCTCATTTTGAAGTTAATCCTAGGGACTTAGGTAAGAAACACTAGTGGTTGGATGTGTTTATACCATTTCTTTGGGTGCGACTTCACAAGTATCCAGTTTTCATGAAAATCTTAACATATGAGGGTACTCAACCAGATCTAGTTAAGCATGACAAAGATCTAAGCAAGAAGCTGCCTGCTCCTCACCTGTGATGTGCCTGACTACCTCTTTGACCCGACGACACAGGAAGCCTGCAAGATGGTGAAGCTTGCAAGAGCAGCAATGGGAAAAATAACCTCTTCTCACTGCCCGGGACCCGGGAGAAAGTTTAGAAAAAAGTGATCCTCTCAAAAGTCACTCTGCTGAGGTATGTACATGGCTTATTCTTAGTACTCGAATCATTTGTCAGTTATTAATTATTAAATATCCCATTTGTGGCTTCTATGAAATATACCATTAAAAAGCAAATGCTAATATATGTCGCACTCCCTAGGTCCCAAGCACCAAAGAGAAGTCTCAGAGGTGGGATGAAAAGAGAGTGAAGCAATGGTGACGATAGTCATAAGCGTAGAAAAAAAAAAAAAGGGTTGATCTTTTTTTAGCCTAATTTTCCAATCTGGGGTTAAAACTAGTACATAACTGTAAGTTTTGTATTAGTTAATGTATTAAGTCCTGTTATTCTACAAAATGGCCTTCCGTATATATTATTTAGGTATTGAGTTTGGAGAAGAAAGCTCCTCTTGCTGATTCTACATACATATTTTTGGGTTCTCACTGAGTCCACAACAATTGCAGATATCCATAATATAAGGTACATAAATTAGTTGATGAAAATACATTTTGAGTTAAAGAGGCCCAATTATAGATGAATTGAGCAGAAGCAGACCCTGAACCTGTACCTGAACCGGGGAGGTGTTTGGTGATTACATTAATTATTTTTGCCAATCGACAACGTAGTGCAACAAAAATGTTTGGACGAAATAAATAAAGTCGGCCCCAAACACAGTTGTAAATATTGGTTCAATTTGGTTGCCCACAAAAGCAGTTGCTGCATACCCGCAATCAATTGTACGATGTTTCGCAAATAGTTATTATGGATAGCTGTAAATATTAAGTAAATATAGATATATTTATAAGTTTAATTTATAAATATAGATATATAAAATATACATTAATTATATAATACTATCATTAATTAATTTGTATGCAAAATTGGAATCCCAAATATTTTTCATTGCGTGCAATGCAAGTCCGTTGACATAATTTAATTAACCAATCAAAGAATTTATACGAGACATTATAGTATGACGTCACGAAGTGTTATACCGAAGTTTTTTACTCTTTTTAATTCCATTACCGCCCGTCTGATTGCACGTGTCAGTAGTATTACTCTTTTACCCTCTTTATTATATTGGCATCGACGTGGTGTTAATCTGAACCAATATCCTTGTAATTGAAAAACCGGTGGTAATATTAGAGATTATATAATGGTGTGCGCCGTGTTACTGCTAGTCAAAAACTCATAGTGTCACGTGCTTTCCTCTTTTTCAATGTCTCACGTGTAGCCATTTGTAGCTATTTTCCCGTCCATAAACCCAGCTAACTAAACACGCTGACTGCAGTCCAGTACAATACTGTTAATTGCCTCAGCCGTTCTACCATGGATCCACGGTAAATAGGTTAGATTGGTTTGGTTCGGCTCCTACTTTATTTGTAAACAATAAAAACCTGCCACCATCCCATTTATTAAAATAATTGTATCGGATCAAGACATTAGACCCGCGAATTGAATTTAACACGGTCCGACATGGACTTTTAACGGACCGTGTTAAGTTCGGATCAATCCTCTAAATAATATAAATATATTATTAAAATAATATTTTAATTTACGAATCCAATTGATACGACACGGCTCATGAATATGGCACAACACAATCCTTTTGGATCGTATTTTATAAGTCAATGCCTAATTTTTATTTTTTTTAATGGATTAAACTTGACCCAACACATTAACATATAAGAATCTTATTTTTTTTGGACTATACTGAGCCAGCTCAACCCGTTCACCATCTTTATCCATGAAACAAGTTCATTTATAACAATTAACAGTGATAAATTTACAGTGGGGGCAAGTGGGGGCACTTGCCCCCACTAGTATAAATTTTTTTTTATTATTATAAGTATAAAAATTTTTTTGCCCCCATTGAATTATAATTTTTTGCTCCTATTATATTATTTGTTTTAACTTTTTTTGCCCCCTTCTTAAAATTTAAGAAAGTTAAATTTTTATCAAAATAATATTAGAATTTAATTACTATAATGAAGTGAAAAAAAAAACTCAAAATTAAAACATTAAATTTATAATAGATAAGCCCATAAATTAATTAGAATCAAAAAGC
>JAVXUL010025699.1:0-11652 GCA_035590515.1 Trichilia minutiflora
ATTAATGATTTGGACACCTGTTATTTTGCTTTGGGTTGGGCAGAAGTTGGTTGCATGAATGATTTTTGGGAGTGTTTCCTTTGTTTTTAGTTGTGTAGTTTGCGCGGGACTAGCAAATACTAAGTTTGAGAGAGTTTAATAACTTGATTTTTATCTAGTTATATTTACTTGGCTGTTGCTATTTTTGTGTGAATTCTAGTGTGTTTTTATGGTTTTGTGAGTTTTAATTGTGTGTAGGTTGCAAGAGTAAAATTTATGAAGCAGGCATAAATTTTTTAAGCTTAAAGTATCAGTGAGCCATTTTCTTGATGTAACGGATTTTGGAAAGCTAATCTGCTGATGCAGTGAATTCTGAAAGTCATTTTTCCTGATACAACAAAAACAAGGTTCGATGCAACAGGCTTTTCCTCGATACAACAAGAGTCAGAACCTAATTTCTGGAAAAATTCTGCTCGTTCTTGATGCAGTTAGACAACTCTCAATACATTAGCACTAGGTGCCCAATGTAGCAAAAGAAATCTGATACAACACGAAAAGCGAAATTTTTTTGCACATATCAGATTTTAACTATTACATTATAAATAGTGCACCTAGGGTTTTGTGCAAAGGAGAGATAGTTACCAACATTCTTGGAAGAGAGAGAAACATTATGTATTACAAGAAATCCAAGAAAAAACACAAGAAAGGGAAGAGAAGAAAAGGCAAAAAACAACTTGAAAGGGACAACATTTCTGCATTGTGTTTGCTGTTTTCTTTATTTCTTTCTTCTGAATCCTAATATTTATATCATCTGTATTTCTTGTGTTATTACTAAACATCATGAGTGGCTAAATATTCTCGTGCTTAAGAGCTAGAAGAAACTCTTGTGAGCTATATTTGAACACTTGTTTTAGACTAATGAAATTTTATTATAAATTTATTTGTGTACCTTGTGTTTAATGCTTTCATTTTAACTGGCCATTAGAATGAATGTTTTTAGATGTGTATTTTTTAGACTTGGAAAAGGGAGAAATGTATGCATCCGAATGAAGGAATCACAACTTAGGAGTTAATACATTGAAAAATGGTTAATAACTAAGTAGCTAATTTAGGTTGGGTCTTAATGAGTGGTTAACTAAACTTGATTGAATAGGAATATTAATTAAGCTTATTAATCACATAGTTTCATTAATGTCTCAGAAAAGGGAATGAAATGATAACAGAACCTAGGCTAACAGAATCTTGTAAAATTAGTTAAGACAATATATTCGGACAAATATAGTAAGCAAGAGTGGATTCAAACCCCCTAAACCCATTAGATTCATATTAATCTTCACATTACATAATACATTTTTAGTTTCTTAGGTAGTAGTTAAAATTAATTTACTCTTTTTTTATTTATCTAGATAATATTATGCCATTTTTGATCGTGGTAATTAATTTGTTAGTAATTTATAATCCTCATGGGACGATACTTTACTTTCACTATATTACAAAGCTCGACACCGTGAGCTTGCAGTTTCTTTTAATTTATTTTTGTGCGGTGAAAGTTTAATTTAGAACAAGTTTTTGACGTCGTTGTCGGGGATTATTATTTTACTTTCAGTTAATATTACGACTAAGTCGCATATGACTCGAGATTTTGTTTTTAGCTTATCATTTGATATTTTTGTTGTTGTTGTTTGACAGTGAATATGAAGAAACCAAAGTTTGGAGCTAGTGCCTTTTAATCCAGAGATTGAATGAGCTTATAGAAGAAACCAAGGTGCTAGAAGAAGAGAAAGAACCATAGAGAGATTAGAAAGAAGTCAAGAAAGAGAAATGGTAGAGGAAAACAACCAGTAACGAGTGCTTAGAGATTATTTCTGACTGGTGGTTAACGATAATTATTCAAGAATTCAAAGACAAATGATTTAAGCAAACAACTTTCAGTTGAAGCGAAGCCTTATTAACATGGTACAATAGAACCAATATGGAGGGTTATCTCATAAAGATCCAAATGTGTATCTTGGTACATTCTTGGAGATATGTGACACGGTGAAAATGAATGGTGTCTCTAAAGATGCCATTCGATTGAGATTATTCCCTTTTTCTTTGAGGGACCAAGCTCGAGGATGGCTTCAATCACTTCAGCCAAGGAGTACAACAACATGGGAAGAGCTTGCTCAAAAATTTTTATTTAAGTTCCTCCCTTCATCAAAAACTTCATAGCTAAGAGGAGAGATTGCTCAATTTAGACAACTGAATTTTGAGCCGTTGTTTGAGTCTTGGGATAGATTTAAAGACCTGATACGAAGATGTCCTCATCATGTGTATCAAGATTGGTTTCAGATTCAACTCTTCTATAATGGTTTAAATGGTCAGACAAAAACTATAGTTAATACAACGACTGGAGGAACTCTTTTATTGAAAACAGCAGAGGAAGCTTAATTATTGCTTGAAGAAATAGCCTCCAATAATTATCAATGGTCGAATGAGAAGAACCAGAGGAGGGTTGCTGGTGTTCATGAAATTGATTCAATTGTTACCTTGACAGCCCAAGTTTTAGCTCTAACAAGCAAAATTTCATCCATGATAGCAAATGATGGTTGTTCATCAAAAGAACAAGTGGCTGTGGCGAGTAGTTCATATTCGGGGATGCAGAATGAACAAAAGCAGGAGCAAGTTTAGTTTATCAACAATTAAAACTTCAACTATCGGAATAATTTGCCTAATCAATACCATCCGGGGTTGAGGTACCATGAGAACTTCTCTTATGAAAACACTAGAAATGTGTTGTAGGGACCACCAGGTTTTATAACCCAACCAGCAGAAAAGAAGCCTTCTTTAGAAGAGCTTATAAGTACTTTTATCAATGAGACCCATGGGAGATTTAACAAGATTGAAGCAAGGATTGACAACATGAAAACTCACTGCAGTAACATGGGAGCTATCATGAAGTCCTTAGAAGTGCAGATTGGTCAGCTTGGAAAAATTATAAAAGAACAATCAGCTGAAAAATTTCCAAGTGACACAAAGAACAATCCAAAAGACTAATGCAATGCCATCATCTTGCGGAGTGAAAAAGAATTAGAAATGCAACCTACTAAAGAAGTTGTGTAGCTCAATGAAGAGAAGAAGGATGTTGAGAAGCAGAGAGAGGAAGCAGATTTTGAAAAATCAGTTGAGAAACCGGTAAAAGTAAGGAGTGATCTAAGAATCACTTTTCCTAATAACCCATCCATTAGACCTCTACCCATTCCCTTCCCACAAAGATTCCAGAAAAAGAAGTTAGATGAGCAGTTCAAAAAATTTTTGGACATCTTTAAAAAGATCCACATCAACATTCCTTTAGCAGAGGCATTGAAGCATATGCCTAACTATACAAAATTTATAAAAGAAATGATGTCGAAGAAAAGAAGGCTAGAAGATCATGAAACGGTGAAGTTATCAGAGGAATGCAATGCGATTCTTCAAAGAAAAATGCCATAAAAAGTTAAAGATCTTGACAGTTTCACTATCCCCTGCACTATTAGAGATTCTACCTTCAAAAAGGCATTATGCGACCTTGGTGCTAGCATAAATCTCTTGTTGTTGCCAGTTTTTAAGAAGTTGGGTTTAGGAGAAGTAAAACCCACCACCATATCTTTACAAATGACTGATAGATCGCTTTTATTTCCAAAGGGAGTAATTGAAGATGTGTTGGTTAAAGTGGATAAGTTTATTTTTTTGATGGATTTTGTTATACTTGACATGGAGGAAGATCATGAGATCTCTATTATTCTTGGCCGACCATTCTTAGCAATCGAAATAGCTTTCATTAATGTACACGAAAGGAATCTTACTCTTCGGATAAATGAGGAAGAAGTGAAGTTCAACATCAACTCAACTCTAAAATTTCCAGCTTTTGATCAGTCATATAAAAGAGTGGATGTTATGTCTAGCTGTGTTGATGTAATACTCCTTGATTTTTCTGCAAAAGATCCATTAGAGTATTGTTTAATCACTTCAAACATGTGTAAAGATGACCTTCCAGCAGTTAAAGATGTTGGAGCAATATGTGAGACTTATAACGAAGAGGATAAGGGTGTTTTTACACTTGAAGATCTGGTGGATGATAAACCAGATGCAGTATAAAATAATTTTGAAAAAGTCAAGTCAATTACACCTTCAAAAATGCAATCTTTAAAATAACTTCCTGAGTATTTGAAGTATGCTTTCTTAAGAGAGAAAGAGACTTTGCCTGTCATTATTTTATCTTTTTTATCTCATGAGCAAGAGGAGAAGTTACTGAGTGTGTTAAGAAAATATAGATTAGCCATTGCTTGATCAATTTCGGATATCAAAGGCATTAGTCCTATGATGTGCATGCATAAGATTTTGATGGAAGATGTCTACAAGCCTACTGTTGAACATCAAAGAAGATTAAATCCAACAATGAAGGAAGTTGTGAGAGCTGAAGTTCTGAAGTTATTGAATGTCGATATTATTTATGCTATTTCAGATAGTTTGTAGGTGAGCTAGTGCAAATGTTGCCCAAGAAAGGTGGAACTATTGTTATAAAAAATGACAAGAATGAGCTGGTACCAACAAGGACAATGATGGGATGGAGAGTATATATCGACTATAGGAAGTTAAACAAGGTTACAAGGAAAGATCACTCCCTATTGTCATTTATTGATCAAATGTTAGATCGGTTGGCTGGTTATGAGTTCTACTATTTTTTTGATGGTTACTCGGGGTACAATCAGATTTTAATCTATCTGGAGGATCAAGAAAAGATAACTTTTACTTGTCCATATGGTACTTTTGCCTTTTGAAGAATGCAATTCGATTTATGTAATACTCTTGCGACTTTTCAAAGGTGTATGATGGTTATCTTTTAAGATTTGATCAAAGGGGTTATGAAGGTGTTCATGAACGATTTCTTAGTGTTTGAAACTTCATTTGATCATTGCCTTCATAATTTGGCTATAGTACTTCAAACATGTGAAGAGAAGAACTTGGTGCTTAATTAGGAGAAGTGTCATTTTATGGTTAAAGAAGGTATTGTATTGGGACATCAGGTATCAAGAGAAGAAATCGAGGTAAATCAGTTAAAATATCCACAATTCAATAATTACCTCTACCAGTAAATGTAAGAGACATTCAAAGTTTTTTAGGTCATGCTAATTTTTATCAAAGATTCATCAAAGATTTCTCGAAGATAGTAAAACCAATTTATAATCTTTTAGAAAAGGATGTGGCCTTCAAATTTAACAAAGCATGTAAAGATGCATTTAAAGTAATTAAGGAAAAGCTAGTGTCAGTGCCTATAATGGTTACACCAAATTGGTGTGAACCATTTGAGATTATATGTGATGCAAGTGATTATACAGTGGGTGCAGTGCTCAGGCAGCGAAGAGATAAGGTTTTTTAAGCCATTTATTATACTAGCCGGATGTTAAATAAAGCCCAACTCAATTACACAACCACAGAAAAAGAAATGTTAGCTGTGGTGTTTGCAATGGAAAAATTCAGAGCTTATATTTTAGGATCCAAGGTGATTATTTATACTGACCATACAGCAATCAGGTATTTGTTTGTCAAGAAGGATGCTAAACCTCATTGGATTCGTTGGATTTTATTGCTTCAAGAATTTGATTTGAAAATTTATGATACGAGAGGAAGTGAAAACGCAGTTGCTGATCACCTTTCGAGGATTGAGTTAGAATAAGCATAGCCAATCTAAGAATTGTTCCCTAATGAAAGACTGTTTACTGTTAAAGAAAAACTCCCTTGGTATGCAGATTTTGTTAATTTTCTTGCTTGCAAATTGATGCAACCGATTTGACATATCACCAAAAGCAAAAGTTTCTTCATGACGTGAGGAGCTATATTTGGGATGATCCACTCTTATTTAAGAGATGTGCTAATGGGATTATTAGAAGATATGTGGCTAAAGAAGAAATTAATGAGATACTCTATAGATGTCATTCTTTGTCGTATGGAGGATATTTTGGAGTATCTAGAACAGCAGTAAAAGTGCTACAATCAAGTTTTTATTAGCCTATGTTATTTAAGGATTATTATGCTTTTGTCAAAAGATGTGAGAGATGTCAAAAGATAGGCAACATTTTAAAAAGAAGTAAAATACCATTGACAGGAATTTTGAAAGTAGAACTTTTTGATGTGTGGGGCATTAATTTCATGGGTCTATTTGTTTGGTCTTTTAGTTATCAGTACATTCTTGTGGCTGTTGACTATGTTTCCAAATGGGTTGAAGCAATTCCAACCTTGACAAATGATGCGAAGGTGGTGTTAAAATTTCTACAAAAAAATATTTTCATAAGATTTAGAACTCTAAGAACTATAATCAATGATGAGGGTACTCATTTTTGTAACAAGCTATTTAAGGCCTTGTTGATTCGTTATAGAGTCAAGCATAAGATTGGTCTTGCCTATGGGCAAGTTGAAGTTACAAAATAGGAAATTAAGCATATTTTGGAGAAAACAGTGAATACAAATAAGAAGGACTGGTCTCTCAAGCTTGATAATGCATTGTATGATTAATAGCTTTTAAAACTTTGATTGGAATGTCTCCTTATAGACTAGTGTTTGGAAAGTATGTCATCTACCAATAGAGCTTGAATATAGAGTGTATTGGGCAATAAGAAAGTTGAATTTTGATTGAAAAAATTATGGACAGCAAAGACTTCTTCAACTTGATGAGTTAGAGGAGATCAGGAATGACATATATGAAAGCTCAAGGATTTATAAGGAGAGATCAAGCGTTAGCATGATAAGCAAATTCTATGAAGGACATTCAGTCCAGGCCAACAAGTCCTCTTATTCAATTCAAGATTAAAGTTATTCCTAAGAAAGCTCAAGTCAAGATGGTGTATACCTTTTGTCATTAAGAAAGTATTACCATTTGATGCCATTGAACTTAAGGGTGAGAATGGAAAATTGTTCAAAGTTAATGGTCAAAGGGTCAAGCATTTTTACCATAGAATGGAGACAGGAAAAGAAGCCATTGATCTAAAGGAAGCTGAACAGTGAATGCTTGGCTAAGTCTAGCTAGAGACATTAAATCAAGCGCTAAGTGGGAGGTAACCCAATGTGTTTCTTGTTTATATTCTTAATTTTCATTTATTAAGTGGTGTAATTGTGATGGCCCAGTTTTGTTTTAAAAAAAATGAAAATGAATAACTCAAGTTAAGTGTGATTAGTTAAATTAGAAATGTATTACATTTAAAGAACATTTTATTCCTAGATAGCTTGAAAGCAATCAAATATGGGTTATACATGAAAATCGGGCTTAACAGGCCAAAGGGAAAATGTAAACTCGAGTTAAATAAGTAAGTTCATATGTTAAATATAAATTAGGCCAAATAATTAAAAGTTAATCAGCCCATTACACCTTTAAAAATGGCTGCCCATATGAAAAATAAGTTAGGCCCAATTTTAAGCCCATTTGTCAAGCTTTAATCTTTACAATTCTTGATCATTCTAGAAGCAAGGAGACAAAAGAAAGAGGAGGCTGAAGAGGAGTCATTCGACAGTGAAGGAAAAGAAGAAGAAACACAAAAATTAGACATTTCAAAGACAGAAAAAGGAGGAAGAAGAAGCATAGATAGTAGTAAGCTTACTAGCTTACTTTGCATGTGTATATACTTTCAAAAAAGTAAGCAAACCCTAACTTGAGTTGTTATTTTTCCTAGAATTTCAGATCTATAGGTTAATGTTAATAGAGGTGGTTAAGTGTTGGAATGATGATGGATTGCTTGGAAATTAAATTAGAAGTGTTATATGTTGAAACTATATATGCAAGTGTAGATGTGTTGTAAAAAAAATTTTCAGTTTTGAGTCATGGAATGACAGGGCAAATTGGCAGTGTTTGTGGTGGTGTGAGGGCTTGCATTTAGTCATCCTAAATGGGTAGTAATGCATAAAAATTAGGCAAGAAAGGTTTCCTATATTGCTTGTATATTTCAGTTATTTGAGGTCATGGTTATGCGTGAAGTTGTGATGTTGATTGCTATTCTGGTGTAAATTATTAAGGCAGGGGCTATTGACACATAATCTATACATATTAGACTTGTAAATGGAAGTTTAGGAGAAGGGTAAATGGTGTTTGTCAACCTGGAAATGAGATGATGAATTGAGTATAGTGATGTTGTCAAATATGCTTGAGTTTGCATGCTTTGCATGAAACAATAGGTTTTTTGTTTGAGTGGCCAAATCAGGGCAGTAAATTAGGGAGGCAAATTATGATTTAAACACTCACGTTGTTATATGATTATGTGTATGGAAATGGTACTGGTTGTAGTTATGTAAGCTAGGGCAATGAGAGGCCAATGACTATGTGTGTAAGTTGATGTTTGAGGTTGCTGGGCAGTGTACGGTTTTTAGCTTATAAATTGAGTTTGTAATTTTCTAATTGGCAAACCATAAAATTCTCTATAAACTAGACTCAATAAGTCATAACATATTCAAAATTCAGAATTTTCCATTGAAGCATCTGCTCCCAACAAATTTCATAAAAAAATCTATCTTGCTGTGAAATTGAAGTAGTTTGTCCTCTACGCTAAGTAAATTGATATCCCATAGGTATTTGAATATTCTAATACTTGTTTCATATGTCTCTTTGTTTTTAGTTTCCTATTCCACTCACTGAGCCTATTTTAGGCTCACTCCCTTCACTCTTTAATTTTACAGATATAGTTCTGGTGAGCTATTTTCTACTCCTCAGACACACAAGCTATGAGGAGGTTACACACTGCAGTTAGTGGGGTGTATGGGTCCATGTATATACGTATGAGTGGTACAATGGGACATTATGTAAGGATTATGTACAATAATTAGCAGTTTTGTATGATGTCGAGTTTTGTTCGAAAATTATGTATCTATTCATCTTGTATATATATATATATATATATATATATATCTTTTGATTTGGCAATATGCCCTGTATATTTGTTATTACTGTATGTTTCTTGTTGATGTCAACTATTATTAAATGTATGTAGATTTGATTTAGATGTTTCAGTTATATGGAATAGGCTTATGGTGATAGTGGGATCTATCACCTGTCGGTAACATCTCTGAATTAGGGATGTTACATGGGAAATCAACATTTTATCAGAATTAACCAACCTCATATAATAGAAATCTTAGTCAATTAAGTCCAATAAGTAAGAAACTCATTTTCTTTTACATCCTTATGTAAAATTTGATTCTTTATTTAGCCCTAGCTTCGGATATATCATATAATAAAATTCTTGGCACCCTAGGTCAGTTAAACTCGAACCATTATTGTGAAATCCGTCCCTTAAGGTTATGGGCATAATAATAAATCTCTCAAGAGTCTTCGTGCATATTATCGTGTTTAGATTATGCTCGAGAGGGTTATAATTCGAGAATGTGTTTCGAGGAGATGTAAGGTGTTGGATAGGAGTCTCTAAGAAAGAATTGGATTTTTGATCCAAAAATCATCTCTAAAGAAGAAAAATTTCTCATTTTTGTAGATCTCAGAGATAGCTTTCTAATGATATATTATGGGTTCTATGACGATATCCGAGTTAAAAGTTATGGCCATTTGAAGTTGCAATCCTCAGAAAGAGGAATAAAGAAAAGGTATGATACCTTTGGGAAAAGGTATCGATACGTTTACTGTTTGGGGCCAAGTATCGATACGTTTGATGAAAGGTATCGACACCTTTAGAAGCATGATGAATAATAAATAGTGCCAAACATATCGATACCTTAGCAAGAGTATCGAAACAGTTGTGGCAGTGATGAAGTTCGCTTGCGATAAAAGGTATCAATACGTTGAGGAAAGTATCGATACCTTGCAGGCTTATGAACAGTGTTTTATCCAAACGTATCGATACGTTATAGGAAAAATGTCAAAGTATCGATATATTTTAAAACGTATCGACACCTTTGGGGATTGTAAGCCTATATGCGTCGGGCAGGGGGATCGTCTTCCCCATTTGGTTTCTTTGCTTCTCCCTCTACCAAAATAGGAAAAACTATTCTCTCACCATTGAAGCTGATCTCAGCCATTTCTCAACTAAACTCCACTATTTTAGTTCCTATGAACTCAAAATCAACACCAGAACCCCGAAATCTTCTTGGATCAAAATTCTAACCGTCAGATCGTGAGGATTCAGGAGGAAAGAAAGCACGATGAACAGTAGTCGAAGAGAGATTCAAGCTAAAAAGGAGTTTTAAGCTCACCTACCAGTTCGGATAAGCTTGTTCTTCAACTTTTCTCTCTCATTTGAGCTATCATTTTACATAGATCTAAGAATATATAGCTCGAGTACTATTTATAAAACCTTAAAATTTAAGGAGTTTTTGATTTATCGTTTGTATCGATAAATTAAAGGGCTTTGATAGCTAATAATGTTGAAATAGATGAGAAATGCTTGATTGTAGAGTGGGGTTTGGTTTAGAAGGGGGTCATTTGAGTGTGTTTTAGAGAGAGATTAATGAGAGAAAATCCTCTCAAATTACTGTTCATCGACCAATTTCCGACCATTTTCCGACGTGTTTTTTTTGACACCTCCCGGTGGATCAGAAAGCCCATATCCCAGTCAGGTGGCCTGTGTAATTTGGTGGCTATCAGATGTCCAGACGAAGGGGGTGAGGTGATTGAAGTTGGCTCGGTAGGTTTTGAAGCTTTTGTGCAGCCAACTTTCAGGTCAAATTCCGGTGAATCCAGCCGTTTGATTTGTCGAATATCACCGCTATAAGGTTGCCTGTCATAAGTTGTATAAACCCCATTTCACTTTGCTCAGTGAACATGCATTTTTTCCGGTGAAAATAGTGGCCGAATTTGGCCTCTTGGGAAGCCGATTTCAGCAACTTTGACTGTCTTTTCCGACCAACTCAGACCTCTCCGTCCAAATACAAAACCACCTTTGGATTCCTCGTCACTGAAGCTTCGTATCCATACCTCTCTTGCCGGATTTGGAGATATTTTTCCGGTGGGTGTCATTCCGATCGGTGCTACTTTCGTGGAACTTTCAGGCGAAACCAGACCTTACCTTGAGGTAACTCCACTTCCGTTGATTAGATTGTGTGGCATACTTGTGATCTGGAGCTTCTTGGTGCGTAGCACTAGGTTTTCCTCCGTCCTCTGGTGCCGGAAAGTTGACTGGTCATTTCTGTCAATTTCTGGGCTGATTTTTGGGCTGTATTTGGAGTAGCTTTGTGGATTATACTGAGGGAGGTGGATTACACCACCCATTTGGTTTGAAAGATTGCATTGTTGGCTAGTTGTAACAGAGGCGGTTGAGGTTTTTCGGCCAAGGATTGTGGCGTGTGATAGTTGCAAAATACCCTCCTCAACACTGTTTTTTCTGTGGGTTGGTGGTGGTGGTGCTTTCCGGACAAATTTTCGATCCCCTAATCTATCCTATTCAACCTTTTAAGACATTATGACCATCAAAAACCCATCCCCTACACAAAACACCAACCAAACCTCCCTCAAACCTACCCAAAACCATAGAGAACAACCTTCACCTACCATTATCGGTCCCCGACAATCCTCCGTCAAAACTCAAAACCAGTCTCTAACAGCAACATGTCTGATGCGGAACCCCAGGTTTATAAAGAAACCGAAACTCCAACACACGTTTTGATTGAAAGAACGACACAAGATTAAAACCCTCCCTATTGGACCCCTAAGAAACCAGTTCTTAG
>JAVXUL010025710.1:0-11651 GCA_035590515.1 Trichilia minutiflora
CCAAAGGCTTGCAAAGGTACATCTTTTGCTTCCCTTTTGCATACTTATTTTGCCCCTTTGAAAGCATGATTCTAGGCATGGTTCCTAGAGTAAAATTTTTCTGTGATGCATGTTATTGACCTCTAGCAACCATCAAAAACCTGGTGCCATTTTCATGTAAACCTCTTCCTCCAAATCACCGTGTAAGAAAGCATTTTGGACATCCATTTGATGAAGTTCCTAATTTTTTGTGGCGATAATGGTAAGAAAAGTACGTATAGTACCCATTTTTGTTGTGGGAGCAAAAGTTTCTTGATAATTATGCCTTTAACTTGATTATTTTCCAATATCACTAATCACGCCTTGTACCATTCAACACGTTCATTAGAGTTGTATTTAATTTTATACAACCACTTGCTTCTAATTACTTTCTTCCCAAATGGCAAATTTTCAACTATCTACATACTATTATCTTCCAAAGCTTGTATTTCTTTTCTCATGGTTTCTCTCCATCGTTCGTCTTTCATTGCTTTTGCATAAGAATTTAGTTCATGCCTCACTATAAAAGCTTCCAAGAAACAACAATGTTATGCAAAAAATTTATCATAACTTATATAATGTGTTAAAGAGTAAGGTGTACCTGAGGAATTAGATTGGGAAGTGAGCAATCCGAGGAGCTTACTTTAATGGTGTTTGTTACATATGAAAGAGTTGTATGCCCTAAAAGCCAATCACAATGTGATCAGTATTGTAAATTTGTAAATCTCCCATCCATATTCCAACCAGCAAAAAGGTTGTAATTTTTCATTTTCCAACAATTGAAAAAGTGATTCAAAGACCTTGAGAAGTGCTTTTGATTTGGGTGTAAGCAACTTCAAAGGTTGAAGATTAAATTCAAGAGTTGGAACTTTAGGGTTTTAGTAGAATGCCTAGAATTGATCAATAGTTTTTGGTTGATTTTAACAAAGTCAAAAGAGGGAAAAGCAAGCCAAAGGCATCACAAAATAGAGGAGGACCTAATTTGGTGCTCTTAAGATTTAAAAGTTGAACCAAAGGCAACAAAGATTAACAACTATATAAGGTAATCTTTTCACATCCATAGCAAATTCATTTCCTAGATCCTATAGCATACAAACTTATTTTCATGTTTTAGGAAACATGGCATGCTAGGTTCTTACAACATAATCCCTCCAACAAAAAGAAGGTTGCTTAACTCGTTGTCCCCTACCTAATTCCTTTGCCACTACTTCATTTCTTTTCACTTCTTCAGCATCTTCGTTGCTCAATTCCTTTATTTCCTAACTCACCTCATTAGCTTTCCTTATATTTTTATCGTGTTTCTCTACTGTATCACTCCTAATTTCATTATCCAACTCCACAACTCTATTTTTATTATTCTCATCACCTATTGTTTTCTCATACAGAAATTCTATTTCAATAAATACTATATCTTTTAAGACAAATAATTCATTAATTTCTAAATTATACAATCTTTATCCCTTCTTTCCAAATGGATACCTAACAAAAACACACCTACAACTCCTACTAGCAAACTTATCTTTATCCTTATTCAGATTATGCACATAATACAAATAACCAAAAACTCAAATATGTTTGTAAGATGGTACTTTCTGAAAGATCATCTCATATGGGGTTTTACTATTTAATAACATAGATGGAGTCCTGTTAATCAAATATTCAACTGTAAGTACACAGTCTCCCTAAAACTTTATAGGTAAATTTGTTTGGAAATGCAAGGCTCTTGCCACATTAAGAATATGACGATGTTTTCTTTACACTCAACCATTTTTATTGAGGTATTCTTACACAAGAAGTCGATGTAAAATCCCTTGTTCATCAAAATATTCTCTCATACACACGAATTCACTAACATTATCAATTTTAATAATTTTCACATTATTTTCAAATTGGCATTTAATCACATAATAAATTTTTTAAGAACACAAGGCATTTCACATTTTTCATTCAGTAAATATAATTATCAAGAAATAAATTACTCCACGTGAAGCTAGAACTCTATACATATTTTTAATTGGTGAATTTTTCCATTGGTTCCGTAAGCTCTATTGTCTCGTGTGTTGGACTCGAGGCCTGGTAAGTAGACCTTGAAGAGACATAGATTGGAGAGGCCCAAAAAACTATTGGGCCACAGATCATATGGGCTGTCCTAATTCAGTATTCCAATAATGCTTGTAATTAGAGCCCAGTTCAGACCGTCTAGTTTAAAGAAATGCACTGTTGGATGATATGGTATTCTTAATTTTTAGATTGTGTATAAAATATATTTGATGCTACCAAATAACTAGTAGTTAACTGTGTAAAGAAAGCTACAAAAGTGATTTGATAAACACCAAGGTAGAGTTTTTTTTTTTTAAATAATATTTATTGAAATTTAAAAAAATTAAATTATCAATAAGTTTAAATATCTTAATTAAGTTGATCCGTTGGTTATTTATTTAAAATCTAAATTTAAATAATATGTTATTTTATTTTTTAAATGAAATATAAAAATTAATGCTTTTAACTTTATAGTCTTATAATTTTAAATATTAAAAATAATAAAAATTAAATTTCATAATGGTTAATGACGTAATATAAAAACACAGACACATGATTTAATTTATAAGATATTTTAATAAATTTTAAATTAAAATATAATTCCACTTTTATAAAAAAAAAAATTCATCGCTTGGCTTGTTTTTAAAAGAAATATATGAATGATTTTTCTAGAAAAATTACAGGTGGGGGCGCTCTCTTTCTTTTCATGGCTAAATCTATTGGAAATTCACAACTGCATTTCGATACGTAACTCACCACAGGTGCTCCTGACATGTAAAGTAAATTCTTTAAACATCTAATACTTAGATTTGACATACATCAAGATATATCTAATTTTAGGTTAGGATTTTAATTTTTCCTAACTTTTGATGCATTGATATGATGAAGATAAGATAGCAAACATTTCCCTTCTTCAATCTACACCATCCAAACATCATAAAAACTTAAAGAAACGATTTTCTCATAGAAGCTTTTATGGAAAACCAATTTTTCCTTTTCCTCCGGTCATGGTCGAATAGCACCCCTTGGAGAAGACAAACAATTTTTCAATTTTTCTTTTATATTATTGAATCAATAATTGTCAAACCAATAACCAATCAAATTGCTATCTTTGGACCAATGATAAATTACTAAAAAATAAATATTTTACTAACATTTAATAAAAGATAAATCCATTTTTGTTAATGCTTGATAACTAGGCACAATAATAAAAAATAATTATATAAAAATCCAAATATAGCATTTTATCAAAAGATCCATAAACAATTATCCAAATAACGAATCCATAAATTTTGTAAAATAACCAAATTACCCTTGATTATTAATTTATTTCCTTAACTATTAAAGAAACCAATAATTAATAATATTAATTAACTCATTAATTAAAATTATATTTATATGAATTTCTAAAATCCATATTCATATACAATTATCAATTCGACCTTGGGCAATTATTTATTTTTTTAACAATTAAGAAAATAATAATTAATTTAAATTAATTAATTTGATTTAATAATTTCATAAATCAATGGTAACAATTACCAATTAATTCACGGATAATTGTCAAAATAATAACTGAGTATATTAACTTACAATAAGTTATAAATATACTTCTTCATCATAATTCTTTAACACCTTAAAGAATTAGTCATATATATATATATATATATATAATATAAGTGTTATATATTTATTATTCTGGATGGTGCTAGCCTCTGTTCTAAGTAATTTTCTCTCTCAAGAACAGTTTCCTGATGTATAAGGATTTTGGTGTAACCATGAAGGTTTATAGTGAATTAACCATAAGTTATTCTCGAACAATTTAGAACTCAACGACTATGGTTAACATCTAGTAATACGTTATAGTATCTAAATCATAATGAAGTAATTCTTCATCAAACCTTGCTTGATTGTACGTACCACGTGAGTAACATCGCTTTGTTGTCATATCCTGATCAAATTTGGGTTCATGAAATATCAATACTCTAAATGTGATCTTTTATGAATTATTGACTATGATATCCTAAACACGCCATCATAAACTCCTTCATATAGCTTTTATTTAGCTTCAACCGAAGACTTTGATTCAGATATCTATTAAAAATTATTTAGGAACTCAAACTAAGATAGAGTCAGCAGAACTCTCAATCTCATTGTAGGAGCTAATAGATCCCTTTTTGATCATCAACCAAACTCCTATATGAATAACGTATAGCTAAATCGGCTTCTCATATAAGACTTGGCTAGTGTGAAACCCATCCCTTAGTAGTATGGGCATAGTAATAAATCCTTCATGAGTTTTCATGCATGTCATAGTGTGTAGATCATGCACGAGAGGGTATGATAACTTGAATTTATTTTTGGAAGAAGGTGTGTGGTATAGAATTTGAGTTTATGAGAAAGAATTAGATTTTTGACCCTAAAATTAACTTTAATTGAGAAAATATTCTTATCATTTTTGTAGAGCTTGAAGAGAGCTTTCCGTTGATATATTATGGGTTTTGTGAGAATATTCTAGTCAAAAGTTAGGGTCATTTGAAGTTACTGTCTCAAAATAGAGTGAACAGAGGAAGTATCGATACATGAGGTGTTGATGTATCGATACTTGGCTCTAGGGAAAGAATGTATCGATACTTGAAGTGACAAGTATCGATACCCAAGACTGAAAATATCGATACATAGGATTGATGTATTGATGCTTAAGCAGAGAATGAAGTATCAATACTTTGAAAAGGGAAGTATTAATACTTTATGAACAGTGATAAATAGTAGCATCGAAGTATCGATACCCTACAATTATGATAAACAGTAAAGACTAAAGTATCGATACTTTGTGAATAGTGACGAATGATGTATCGATACTCGGGACATTTTTACGTCTAGAACCCATCTTCGACTGGAAGTATCGATACATAGACTGTTCATGTGTCGATATATAGACGAACTGAAACATTAACGATGCCTTTTCTATAACGAAGTATCAATATATGGAGGGCATGTATCGATACATGTATCGATATATGATGATGTGTCACACGTCTGGACATGTTTTAGAGGGGCAATTTGATCATTTCAGAGCCTCATTATATATAAAATATCAGAGGTCATCTTCCCCATTTCATTTTTTCCTTTCTCTTTCATCTGAAATACTTCTCTCTCTTTGTCAAGGATAGAATTTAACCAAACTCTGCCATTTTAGTTTCTGTGACCTCAAAATTAACACCAGAATTCAGAAACCTCCTCTAATCGGAGCTCTGACCTACGATTCAAGAGGAATCACCAAAGAGGAGCAATGGGTGAATAGTAGTCAAAGGGAGAGAAACAACCAAAAAGGGACTCAAAGCTCACCTACAAGCTCAAGTAAGCTTATTTTTCCACCCATCTCTCTATTTTGAGCTATAATTTCACGTAGATATAGAAATAAATAGCTTAAGGTACTGTTCATATAACCCTAAAAATTGAGAGATTTTCTAAATTATCGACTAGATCGATAAATTAGAGGATTTTTGCTTCTATTGGTGTTGAAATAACTGAGAATGACGTGAAAGTGGGGTTAAAACGAGTACGGGCAGTAAGTAGAGAGAGAGAGTATGATCATGTATTGTATCATGCACGTATAACGTTATAGATTATTGAATCTATTTTTGTATATGTAACAAGACATAATAGTCGAGGTTAGAGAGTCGCCATCGCGAAGAGGACATCCAGAGGGTGGTTTTCCATGCCAAAATAGTGAGTGTATACACTTTTCCTTCGCCTCATTAAATATTTTGAATTGATTAATATGCTTGAGATTGTGTAGCATACGAACATATATATATATATATGATGAAATAAGGAGGCATTGAAATATGTTGTGTGGTAGCCAGGTTGGCCCCTTATTTCTAATAGAGATAAGATTGTTATGAATCCTTACTTATCATGAATGTGAGGCCAAAGGCCTAATGTGTATATTTTGATATTGTGTTATAAGATTGAGGTTAGAAGCCTATGGTAAATGATATTTTATATTATGATGTGACTTAGTTAATGATTTAGATTATAAATAATAATTGGGAGTGCCATGAGTATGTTTTGGCCTTGTGTGT
This sequence comes from Trichilia minutiflora, assembly GCA_035590515.1. Lineage (NCBI taxonomy): Eukaryota > Viridiplantae > Streptophyta > Magnoliopsida > Sapindales > Meliaceae > Trichilia > Trichilia minutiflora. Next base: position 6,147 of record JAVXUL010025710.1, read on the forward strand.
CATAGTGTCATTTTTTATTTGGCCTTGTAAGTCATAAATGATAGAGTTATTAGTTGTGTGCTATGTTAGTGATATTATAGGTGAGGATTGTCCATACAGCTCAGGGGGGAGTGGATGGAATTCGGTAATCTTAGGGTGAGAATTGACCATATAGCTCAGGGTAGAGTGGATGGAATCCAACAGACCCAGGAATATGGATTGGCCATATAATCCAAGATAGGATAGGTGGAATCTAACATGTCCAGGTTAAAGCATGCTAGCCATTTATGTATTTACATGAGCACACCTCCCTAACCAGGGTTGCGGATCAACCATATAGCTTAGAGAGAGTGGATGGGATCCTATAGATCGAAGGGTTACATATATATTTGATTTACATTGACTAGTTATATTTAGTATGCCACATCGTACATATTTTGCTTTTGATGATTATGATGGTTTTCTGTAATCGATGTATGGAATCATTTGCTATATGTATATCATTGTGTGGTATACTCACTAAGTATTTTCCCAAATACTCACCCCTCATTTTCTCATTTTAGGTTAGTGTAGTCAGGCGTGGTATAGCTTAGCTGAAGCAAGTTTTCAACAGATTTTTCAGGTATTTTACTCATACGGGGGTGTCATAATCCACTGAATAGGAATAATATTGTATTAATATTTTATGTATTTGGCTTGGGTAAGAATGCATTGAAATGAAAGTTTAAAAAAAAATATTTGTAATATTGTGTATTCTATGGAAATACAGATATTGATTTATATTCATTACTAAAAATCTTCTACATTGTGTTATTTTTTAAAAATGTGTTATAAAATAGGTACTAATGTCTTGCGGGTTTTGGGATCACATTCTAATCAATAGGATGTATTTTTGAGATTCACGACGATTGTCACGTGGCCAACTAGGGTCTAGATGTGATAATTTTATTGGTATCAGAGCTTAGGGTTTTGCGAGTCATATTTTTTGTTTCTGAACTCTCTTGATTTTGACTATCGAAAATTTTCATATTTTGATGATTTTAATGAGATTTATATCAGTAAACTATAGATGAGTTAAGTCAATTATGATTTATTGATTTAGTATGTTATATATTGATTGTTTAAATAGAAATATCGTCATGACCCGAGAGAGGGAGGGGTAGACCTCCGAGGAATGTAATGATTAGAGATGATCAATAGGCATCATCTTATGCTCTGCCTTATGTTTATGAGCAAGAATAAGTTCTTGTGGGTCCTCCGTCACAGATGCAGAATCCTAAAGAGAATGCTCATTTTCCTTGGTCACAGGAGACCTGGAACACATTAATGATATTTATGAGTGCACAGAATTTAGTGCCAAATCCAAATCAAGCTCAAGCTGAATCTTTTCAGCCAATGAAAAAGTTGTCCAAATTGATCAAGGAAGTGAGACAACTGGGAAGTGTTCCTTTTTGTGGAACCATAGATGCTTTGGAAGCAAGCAGATGATTGAGAATAGTATAACAGAATATAAATGACATGAATTTATTAGATGAGAAAAAGCTGAGAGTGGCTATCAGATTGCTAGAGCAGAGTGCTAATACTTTCAATTAAGGGAAGGATATGAGAGAAAATGCGCAATTCATTCGAACGAATTCCTGGTCCAAATTCATTCGAACAAATGGGTAATTTACTCGAACGAATAGAACATTTAGTTCGAATGAAAGGCGAATCGTTCAAACGAAATTTAGAGAAACTCTCTGGAAAATTTTGGTCCTAGATTCATTCAACCAAATCGATTATTTCGTTCGAACAAAAAATTGGGAAGCTCTCTAACTTCGAAAGTGTCAGATTCGTTCGATTGAAACCCAGTTCGTTCGATCGAATTCATATTCATTTGAATGAATCGCCTGATATATTCGATCAAACCGATATAAAATGACGATTTTGTTAGTTTCTAGAAGATTCTCCTTTGCATTACTTAAGGACAAAATGATAATTTCATCTTTTTTCTATAAATAAGGTCTAAGACCCCAGATTTCACGTGCTTTTCTTCTTTCTTCTTCCTCTTCTCTTCTCTTCCTCTTCCTCACGTTCTCTCTTCTGTCCATCTCAGTCGTCACTCAAATTCTTACCATATTTTTTATTTCTCTTCGTCTGTCGACAACATTCCTACGTTTAACAACCTGGGAGTGTCGATTTGGTGATAGACGTGCGGAGAACGAAAGGAGGAGCTAGGGTTTCGAGGAAAAAAATTTGGGATTTTTTGACTTCTGAGCAAAACCAAGAAAAATCGACTATACCATGAGGTTTGTAGCTTCATTTCCAACCTATCTGCGTATTTTGGTTCGCATTTTATCAATTTTTGTTCGTATGAATTTTACTATTTATCCGAGGGGATTTCAACTATATTTATCGTGTATATTTAGGTTTTACGCAATATTTGGATTGTAGTGAAGTCAAGAGAGTTGTAGGAAGTTAGAAATATAAATTTAAAGAAAATGGGTAAACGTGAATAATAATCAAAATTACTGCTCTGATGAGTGTGTGTGGTCCATTTTTTTAAATTGCAAAACTATGTCGAAATACGCTAATTTAGCTATAATGTGAGCATGTGGTAGTAATGAATGGATAATTGGGTGAATAACGAGAATTTAATCGATTTTATGTATTGCCTGATTTTAGAAAACCCGAGTTAGCACGCATTGCACGCGTTCGAGTCTCATACATATATTGATACAGTTTTGGATACTTGTGTTAGATGACGATACACGATCGAGGTATCCGTGTGACACGTCGAGGAATGAGGAGAACTAGGGAGTGTACACCCTCCTTAAGCTGTGAGTGGACACTTTTATGCTTTTGATATTTTATAATGATTTCTAATGCTGCTCACACATATATACCTGTTCGTTCATTCTATGGCCAGAAAACTAAATGATTTTGATTGGTTGTTGGCATATATGATTTATGGCCTTTGAGCCCCTTTTGAATATCTTATGCTTTGATATTGATTTTATGTGATGATACGGCCAGTGTACTATGTTTTATGATTGTTGTGTGACGATACAGCCAGTGGACCATGTTCTATGATTCATGATGATGATATGGCCAGTGGGCTAGGATTTATGTTTTTATATTGGTGATAATGGCCATGATAGTCGATTTATTTATTGTAGGTATAGAGTGGTAGCCTGGTGGAGAGTTCACTGGGATGTGGACTCCCAAGTGAGTGTTATATGTAGTAGCCTAAGGACGGCCTAGGAGAGAGGTCACTTAGGTGAGTGGAGGCTGCACAGGTGGGATTGATATATGATGATTGTGATATTGTAAGGAAGATGTGATCTGACCACTTGTGAGTCTCGTCGAGTTGGTCACAAATATCACCCCGTGGCTGCTCGAGGCGAACGTCAAAGGTGGGCATATTTTCTGAAAAATCCTGTACATTCTATTTCTTGTATTTAAATTTATTTTATAAAATGACATTTTTTAATTGCATGCCACTGACGGACTCGGGATGCCCAGGGCCAGTGTGATCGCTGAAGAATACAGCTAGCCCAATGACTTTTGGTATATATTTTAGAGTTTTCAAATAGGAAGAAATGTTTTTCATGAAACTAGATTGAATGTACTTTATATTTATTTATATTTATTTTTTGTTCACTCATCGAGTATACACCCGTATACTCACCCCGCTCACTCTTCAGTTTCAGGTTTGCGTAGTTAGCAGCGAGTAGTGGTGGTGATTCTTCTAGGATAGAGGATCTCAGGTATACGTTATGTCGACTCATCATGCATGATTCATAGTCCACTAAAGTCTGCTATTTGTTTCATTTTGTTTATAAATCTTTTTTATGAATTGTAAAAGAATTTGTAATAACTGGTTCAGAGTTATTTTCGGATGGATTGATTCTCACAGATTTATATCTCGATAATTATATTATAGACTGATTTATATACTTTGATAATTAAAATGTTCTTTTATAGAAGTGCTTGTAGTTTCCTTGAAATGATTCGAAGTTTAGGTGTTAGGTTGAATTTTTTTTGGAAGTGTTGCATAAATTATTTTGAAATAGGTTTTAGTAAAGGCCTTACAGGCTCACAGAGTGTGATCTGGTGAGTGGATACATCATAGGGAGTCTGTGGCGATTGTCATGTATAGGACCCACGGGTTGGGGTGTGACAACTTCATTAGTATCAAAGCTTTTGGTTTTAAAACGATTTTTGAAGCACCCAAACTTGATGTTTAAACTGTCTTTTGAACTCCTGTATATGATTTTATGGTTTTTGAAAGTTTTCTAGTGGACTAAGTGAGTCGAGTTATAGAAGTATGACCACTATATTAAATGTGTGCAATTGAATTTTGTGTTCTTTTTGTAGCAATAATGTCCTCGAGACCTAGACGAAGTCGTGGTAGACTAAGAAGAGAGATAGTGCCCGATGCTAAAGAAGAGGTTATATTATATATGCGTCAACCGAACCTGAAGAATAGCATGAGCCCCTTTCATTTTAATACTACAACTGGCTATGGGAATGCCTCCAGTTATAACTCCCAAGCAATGGGCTGCTTTTATGGCATATTGGAATACTCAAGATGCAGAAGCATCCGGATCGGCTCCAAAACTATCCAAGCTGATTAAAGAGGTTCGACAACTGGGAAGTGTACCTTTTGGAGGTACTACAAATGCGATAGAAGCCAACCGATGGTTTAAAAAGTCGAAAGGTGATCTGAATGACATAGAATTAGAGGACAGGTATAAGTTAAATGTAGCTGTCAAGTTGTTAGAAGGTAGTGCAGCTACATAGTAGGCAAATGTACAAGCTAGAGCCCCTGCGTAGTTGACTTGGGACAACTTTGTATGAAAATTCAGAGACCAGTACTATAACCCCTTTCACTGCAACTAGAAGAAGCAAGAATTCCGTAGATTAAGACAGATAGGTAAGACAATGTCGGAATATAAGACTCAACTGAGAGAGTTAGTTGAGTTTGTGCCAGAATTTGCCAATGAAGAGAGCTTGTGCGCCAAGTTCGAGGAAGGGTTGAACTTTGAGATCCGTGAGAAGATGTCACTATTAAAAAATCGAGGGTACAAGAAAATGATTCAAATGGCCTTTTGAGCTGAGAAGTTGGTAAGAGAGAGAAGGTTAATGAGTCAGTTCCAGAAGAGGAGAAATTTGAGTATACAAGTTGGCTTTCTATCCAAGAAGAGCCGTAGTAGTGGTGCCTCTACTACTAGTCCTACAAGCATCTCTTCGCATTCTCCTTAAGGACCCTCAAGATTTAGAACATTAGCTCAGGGATATACTCAGGGCTCGAGGCAAGATCAGAGGGTGGATATGTAATGCCTGGTCCAAGTCTATCAACAATATTGTCCGCTTTGGCCCAACTCTTGAGGCCTCACGATTTTGATCTTGGAATGGATTATTGAGGACTTCCCAGGAGGTCACCCATCCTGGTACTGCTCTCCTGCAAGCACGCTTAACTGCGTAGTTCTTGGAGTTAAACCACCACCCATCCCAAAAGGCCTTGTTGACAATTTGGTTCCA
>JAVXUL010025721.1:0-11651 GCA_035590515.1 Trichilia minutiflora
ATTTTCTCTCTCGAGAATAGCTTCCTAATGCGTAAGGATTTCAGTATGATCATGAAAGTTGAAAGTGAATTAGCTGTGAGTTATTTTCAAATATTTTAGAATTCAATAACTATAGTTGGCATCTAACAATACGCTATAGTCTCTAATCCGCAATAAAGTAATTCTTCATCAAACCTTGCTTCAATTGTACGTACCGTGTGGATAATGTCCTTCTGTTGTCATATCCTAATCAAATTATGGTTTATTGTATGTCAATACCCTAAATTTGATCTTATACGAATTATCGATTAATATGTCTTGAACATGCCCCTCATGAACTCCTTCATGTGGCTTTTATTTAGCATTGACCAGTGACTTTATTTTAGACATTTATCGACATTCGTTAAGGAACTCGAATTAGGATAGAGTTAACAAGAACTCTTAATCCTATCATAGGAGTTAACAGATCCTATCTTGATCATCAACGAACTCCTATATAAATAAAGTATAATCAAACCGGCTTCTTGTACAAGGTGTGGCTAGTCATGTACTTATACACTATATGAAATATACGCATCCATAAAATGTCTTATTAAGATGTCTCAGGTTAGAGGACTACATCGCACACTAGTACAATCTATCAATAAATCATTGATTACATATATACCATATGATTTATCGATTATTAACCACGTTCGATAAATAGTTCGTAAACTATAAATCCATACTAATGCCTTTATGATAATACTCGTATTATTAGCCTACTTATATCATCATATAATATCCTTAGGTAGTATTTAGTATGCATACTATATGATATTGATGTCCAGTCAATACCACCTCTGTAGGGAACAATTCGATAATTACAGTTAACAATTAACTAAATTATCTGGACGATTCACAAACGTACTTTATTGAATAGCATGATTTTATAAAGGAAGCAACCTACGTATATGAATAAAGAATCATTTCTTTTATTTATAGATAAAATTATAATATCAAAAATCGATGACATGAATGATTTCTAGGACATACACTAATAATATCTCTTTTAAAAGTAGTTATATTAAATAATTTTTTAAAAAATAAATTATTTAATAATATGATTTTATAATATATAATGCAAAAAATATCATTTGAATAATTTGATTTTATAATATATAGTACAAACAATGACACTATCAAAAAATGACAACCAACGATATATGACAATTCTATTGATATTATCGAATTTGTAATTTTTTAATTTACGTAATTATGATATTGATGATAGGTTTAACAAGACGATATAGATTTAAGTGTTACTCAAAGTTGGCATCCACTACAGTGTTACTATCAAAAAGTAGCAAAATACGATACACCATTGTCATTGTTCGATTTATCAATGACAGAAATATCACTCTTTGATTTTAAAAATTGATCATATGACAGTAATAAATTAAAAAATATATATTTTATTAATTAAAATATATTTCAAAAATATAAAATCCATCTCTTAGTATTATGTGCATAATAGTAAATCTCTCAAGAGTTTTTGTGCATATCATCGTATTTAGATTATAAGCAAGAGGGTATAAAACTTGAAGAATGTGTTTTGAGTAAGATTATGGTATAGAATATGAGCTTATAAGAAAGAGATGGATTTTTGATCTCAAAATCATCTCCAATTGATAAAAAATTACTTATCATTTTTGTAGAGTTCTGAGAGAGTTTTTTGTTGATATATTATAGATTTCGTGATGATATTCGAGCCAAATGTTAAAGCCATTTGAAGTAACAGTCCTCAGAAGGAAGACTAGAGGCAAATGTATCGATACTTTTGATGAAGGGTACCGACACCTTTTAGTATAGAGAGCCAAACCCAAGATATCGATACCTTGAGAGTACTTTGGATTAAATGTATCGATATCGCGGTAAGGGTATCGACACCTTTATGATAAGATGAAGTCTGTTTACGACAAAATGTATTGATACATTGAGAAAGATATCGATACGTTATAGGTATAGTGAATAGTAAAAAGCCAAAGGTATTGATACGTTTTTGAAAGGTATCGATACCTTTGGGTATATCATAGTCTATTTATGCCGAACGGGGGATCATCTTTCCTATTTCTCATTTTCACTTTCTCTTTCTCTATTTTTGACATAAATCATTTCTCTCGACTGTGTAAAACTGATCTCAACTATTTTTTCATCAAACTTTATCATTTTGGTTCCTATGAATTCAGAACCAACACCAGAACACAAAAACCTCCTTTGATCGGAGTTCTACTCATCGGATCGCAAGGAATCGCGAAGGAAGGGTTACGATAAATAGTAAATAAAAAGAGAGATTCGAGCTAAAAAAGGATTCTAAACTCGCCTACAAATTTAGGTAAGCTTATTCTTCAGTCTATCTCTCTAATTTAGCTATTATTTTATGTAGATCTAGGAATACATAGATAGGGTCACTGTTGATAAAACTCTAAAAATTAGAAGATTTCTAATTTATCATCGATATCAATAAATTAGAGGACTTTGATAACTAATAGTATTGAAATCGATGAGAAACATTCATAGGTGAAGCAAAATCAGTGAGAGTAGTATGTTAGAGAGAGAGGGTAGAGAGAAAAAGAGAGGAGTGCGAGAATAACATGAGCATGCATTGCATCATGCATGCACATTGTGGTAGATTATTGAATCTGTATTTGTATGTGTATCTAGACATGGCAACTGAGACGAGAGGATCTCCGTCTCGAAGAGGATACCCAGAGGATAGTTTCCCACCTCAGTACTGTAAGTGGACACATTCCTTTTTTTTTGTCTCATTTATTGTTACTTATGAATGAGTATAATGCTAGAAATGATAGCATATGAATATGTATATATATAATTAAAATGAGAAGACGTTGGATGTATGTTGTTATGTGATGGTTGAGTCAGCCCCTTGTTTGTGATAACATTAGGATTGTTGAGAATCCTTTATTGTCATGAATGTAAGGTCAGATGTGAAATTCATCCCTTAGGGTTATGGGCATTATTGTAAAACCTCATGAGATTCTATACTTGATATTTCGTGTAGATCACGAGTTAGAGGGTGTAATAAGTTGAAGTTATGTTTAAAGAGGTGTGTGATATAGAATATGAGTTTATGAGAAAGAACTAAATTTTTGATCCTAAAATTATCTCCAATTGAGAAAAAGTTCTTATTACTTTTGTAGAGCTCAGAGAGAGATTTCTGATGATATATTATGGGTTTTGAACAGATATTGAAATCCAAAGTTATGGCCATTTGAAGTAACAGTCCTCAGAAGAAGGAGAAGAGGCAAAGGTATCGATACTTTTACAGAAAGGTATCGATATGTTGTGGGTAAAGCCAAAGGTATCGATACCTTTATAAAAGGGTATCAACATCTTTTAGAGTTGAGGACCAAATGTATCGATACCTTGAAGGTATGATAAATAGTAATGGGTCAAACGTATCGATACCTTGAAAGCATTATAATTGTAACAGTATCAAACGTATCAATATCTTGGCAAGGGTATCGACACCTTTGTGATGGAGGAATGTGTAATTACGAGAAAATGTATTGATACGTTAGGGGAAGGTATCGACACCTTGTAGGCTTAATAAACAGTAAATAGCCAACCGTATCAATATATTGGGAGAAAGTATCGATACGTTGCAGACATGATGTCAAAGGTATTGATATATTTTAAAAGGTATCAACACCTTTGGGTATTTCACAACCTATTTACATCGAGCAGGGGGATCATCTTTCTCATTTTCAGTTTTTCACTTTCTCTTTCTCCATTTGTGATAGAAACTCTTTCTCTCTCACTCTTGAAATTAATCTCCATCATTTCTCAATCAAACATTGTCATTTCAGTTCCTATGAGCTGAGTTTCAACACCAAAACCCAGAAATCTTCTTTGATCAGAGTTCTAACCATAGGTTCGAGTGAAATCACGAAAGAAGGGTTACGATAAATAGTAGCTAAAAAGAGAGATTCAAGTCAAAAAGGGGCTCTAAGCTCACCTACCAGTTCAGATAAGCCTGTTCTTCAGCTTCTCTCTCTCATTTGAGCTATCATTTCATATAAATTTAGGAATAGATAGCTCGAATACTGTTTATAAAATCCTAGGATTTGAGAATTTTCTAGTTTATTATTTGTATCGATAAATTAGAGGACTTTGGCTTCTATTGGTGTTGAAATAACTGAGAATGGTATAAAAGAGAAGTGTGAACGTGTGTGGACAGTGTATGATAATATATTAGAGATAGAGAGGATAGAGAGAGAGAGAGAGAGCATTAGTAGCATGAACATGCATTGTATCATGCATGTACATTCTTATAAATAGTGAATCTGTGTTTGTATGTGTATCCAAGCACGACATCTGAGACTAGAGAATCTCTGTCGAGAGGAGGATATTTCGAGGGTGGTCTCCCATCATAGAACAGTGAGTGGATATACTTTATTTATTTTGCCTCATTTTATATTATTTTTAAATGATTATCATGCTTGGTATAGCATAGAATGTGGATATATGTATATATGATATATAACTAAAATAAAAAGGCGTTGGATATGTTGTATGGTGGCTGGGTTGGCCCCTTATTTGTGATAGAGATAGGTTATTGTAAAACCTTGATTGCCATAAATGTGAGGTCGGAGGTCTAATGTGTATATTTATTATTATGATATGTGTGGATGTGGTATAGTCTGTATTATAGATTACAAACAATGGTTGGGGGTGCCATGAGTGTGTTTTGGCCTTGTGAGCCACAATTGTGTTTTGGTCTTGTGAGCCATAGATAATAGAGTTATTAGATGTTTGCCATGTTAGTGATATTATATGGGTGAGGATTAGTCATACAGCTTAGAGTGGAACGAGTGAAATCCAATAGTCTCAGGGTAAGGATTGACCATACAACTCAGAGTGAAGCAGGTGGAATCCAATAAACCCAGAAATGTGAATTGTCCATGCAGTCCAAGAGTGGATGGGTGAAATCTAACATATTCAGACTATAGCATGCTAGCCATATAAGATTACATAGGTACACATTCTCAACTAGGATTGCGGATCAGTCATACAACTCAGAAAGAGTGAATGAGATCCTATAGACCGAGAGATTGCATATATTTTTGATTTATATTGACTATCTCAATTATGTTTAATATGCCACATTGCACATACTTTGATTTTGATGATTACGAGGTAATTCTGTAATCAGTGTATGGTTTTATTTACTATTTCATTATATTGTCTACTCACTGAGTATTTTTCAAATACTCACCCCTCATCTCTTCATTTTAGGTTAGTGTAGTCGAGCATAGTATAGCATAACTAAAGCAGGTTTTCAACAGATTTTTAGGTACTCGACTCATTTGGAAGTGCCATGGTCCACTGAACAGAAATAAAATTGTATTTATAATTTTTTGTATTTAGCTTGGCCAAGAACTCATTGAAAAGGATATTTTGAAAAATATTTGTAATATTGTATATTTTATGAAGAATACAAATATTGTTGTGTATTTTATAAAAATCTTCTATATTGTGTTATTTTTAAAAATGAGTTTGAAAATAGGTACTAATGCTTTTCGGATCCTAGAGATACATTCTAGGTGATAGGATGTATTTATGAGATTCGCAGTTATTACCACGTGGTTGACTAAGGTTGGGACGTGACACCGGAAGCCTATTGTACTTGTGCTTGATATTATGATTTTGTGATTGTGAGACCGGAGGCTAATTTTATACATGTTTGTAAATGTGGCATAGTTGAGTGTATAATGATCGGGGTGCCATACTTGTTGATTTGGCTTTGTAAGCCAATATATTTTATTTTACTGTTTTGGCCTTTTGAACCACAGATGATGTTTTTGATCATGTGAGCCATCAGTTACTTGATTTTCCTTGATGGGCCATTGATATTGATTTATGATTTTGTGTGCCACGTTATTGATTACTTATAAGTGAGGATTAGCCATACAACTCATATGTAGTGGATGGAATTTGATAGATCCCGGAGTGTGGATTGACCATACAATTCAAGGTAGAATGGGTGAAATCCACATGTCCAGACTAAAGCATGCTAGCCTTATACTTATACGATAGTATCTCAATCAGGATTATGGATTAGCCATATAACTCAGAGGGAGTGGATGAGATCCTATAGACCGAGAGGCTATATATATTTGATGTTATATTGATTTTTTAGACATGTATATGATGTCACATTTTACTATAATTGATTTGATGGTTACAAGGATTTACTGTAATAAGTGTTTGGGCCTCTGATTTCTTTTTTTGTTTATTTGTCTACTCAATAAGTATTTTCTCAAATACTCACCTCTTACTTTCCATTTTAGGTTAGTCTATTCGGACGCGATATAGTATAGCTGAAGTGTGATTTAGCAAAGTTTTTCAGGTATTCGACTCAGGTTTTTACATTATGGTCCACTGTACGAAAAAATATTTGCAATAATATGATTTGGATATTTTGGCTTAGTCAAGAGATATATGTATTATGATTGTAAAGTATTTTGAGAAAACCTTGATTTTATTTTAGGTGTGTATGAAAATCTTTCATATTATATTATTTTTAAAAATGAGTTTGAAAGTAGGTATTAATGTCTTGCGGGGTCCTAGGGGTGCATTCTAAGAGTAGGATGTATTCCTGGGATTCGTAGCGATTGCCATGTGATCGACTAGGGTCTGGGCGTGATAATTTTATTGGTATCAGAGCTTTTGATTGTGAGTGAGTTGTGTTTTTCTATTTTCGAACACTCTCGATTTTGGTTTTTGGAGATTTTCAAATTTAAGATTTCAATGAAATTATGTTAGTGGACTATAGATTAACTCAAGTTAGTTATATTTTATGATTTGATATGATTATATTAATTTGTGTAGAATGCTGCCACGACTCGAGAGGGGAAGAGATAGACCACGAAGGAATTTTGTGATTAGAGATAATCAGGAGGCATCATTTCATACTTTACCATCTGCTTTTAAGCAGGAGCAAGTTCATGTGGATCCTCCGCCATAAATACAGAATCCTGAAGAGAGTGCTCATTTTCCTTGATCACAAGAGACGTGGAACACATTCATGGCATTTATGAGTGCACAGAACTTAATGCCAAATCCGAATCAAGCTGAATCATCTCAACTAGTGAGAAAATTATCCAAGTTGATCAAGGAAGTGAGACAACTTGAAAGTGTTCCTTTCTGTGGAACCAATGATACTCTAAAAGTAAGTAGATGGCTGAGGACGATGCAACAGAATATGGATGACATGGATTTGTGAGGAAAAGCTGAGAGTGGCTACCAGATTGCTAGAGCAGAGTGCTACTACTTGGTGGCAGAATATATCTTTGAGACTGAGTACTAAGCCTACCTGGATAGATTTCCAGAGAGTCTTTCAAGAGAAGTACTTTACCCACTTTTATAGTAATCAGAAAAGGCAAGAGTTCATGAACTTGAGGTAGATGGATAGTACAGTAGTAGATTATGAAACTCAATTGAGATAGTTGACAGAGTTTGTTCCAGAGCTTGTTACTGAGGATACTTTGTGTGCTAAGTTTGAGGCAGAGCTAAATTTAGAGATTAGAGACAGAATGCGAGTGGCAGGTAGGTAGAGTTATGAGGAGGTAATGCAGTTGGCCCTTCAAGCAGAGTCTTTGATTGGGGAAAGAAGGTCTAAGGCTGGATTTCAAAAAAGAAAGGACTTTAATGTTTCAGTGGATTAGTCTTCTAAGAAGAGTTGCAGTAGTGGGTCTTTGGGTGGCCAGTCAATAAGTCCTGGGATTTTTTCACCTTTTTCCCCTAGAGAGCAGAGATCGTCTCGATTTGGTACTTCTGTCTCAAGATCAGGGTGATCAGGTAGGAAGTCATTTAACAGTAGGCGACATCCTAATTGTAGGAGATATCATAGCGGGTCTTGCAGATTACCTCTCTAGCTTCAGTGTTTTCAGTGTGGTCAGGTAGGTCACATGAAAAGAGATTGTCCTAGTTTGGAGACAATAGAGACAGTTAGCTAGCCAGGGAAAGATATGAGATTTACTAGTACACAGTAGCCCATGCCTCAGCCATAATTTACGGGTGCTCGTCAGGCGAGATCAAGAAGTGGGTTCGCTCATCAGGGTAATCAGAGGAACCAGTCACGAGTTCAGACTCGAGTTTTTACGATGAATCAAGAGCAGGTTCATGTTAATCCAGATGTGATTATAGGTATGGTGATGATTTTTGATCATCCAACATACATTTTGGTTGATCCTGATTCAAATAGATTATTCATTAGCATTACATTTACGAGGCACACTAATAGGGACCTGGTATTTTTAAAACTAGAGTTGATTGTTCATATGCCCTTGGAGTAGAGATTACTTTGAAACACCGTGTTTAATTGGTATGAGGTCTGAATAAAAGATGCTGCACTTGAGGTTGATTTGATTCCGTTGAGAATTCAGGATTTTGATGCCATTTTGGGCATGGATTGGTTATCACAGCATTATGCTACGATTGATTGTTTTAAGAAGGTGGTGACCTTCAGATGGTCGGGAGAGCTAGAGATTATTTTTATGGGCGAATGAAGGATACTTTCTTCCTATATCATATCGACGATAGAGACTAAAAGATTGCTTCAGAAAGGGTGTCAGGCGTATTTGACACATGTGATTGATAGATTAGTTCCAAGAGTTAGTCTGGGACAGGTGCCAGTGGTGAGACAATTTCCCTATGTATTTTCAGAGAAATTTTATGGATTACCACCTAATAGAGAGTTTGAGTTTTGTATCGATCTGGCATTAGAGATGACACCAATTTTGATACCACCCTATCATATAGTACCCACAAAAATAAAAGAATTAAAAACTCAGTTGGAGGACTTGGTCAAGAAGAGCTTTATCCGATCGAGTGTGTCACCTTGGGGTGCACCAGTTCTGTTTGTAAAAAAGAAGGATTATACATTGAGGCTATATATCGATTACAGACAGCTCAATCGAGTGACCATTAAGAACAAGTATCCATTGCCAAGGATTAATGATATGTTTGATCAACTGCAGGGTGCAAGCATGTTTTCCAAGATTGATTTGAGATCGGGATATCATCAGCTCAGGATTAGAGAATGATATTCCTAAAACAGCATTCATAACTCAATATGGCCATTATGAGTTCCTGGTTATTCCCTTTGAATTAATAAATTCATCTGCAGCATTTATGGATTTGATGAATCGGGTTTTTGACCCTCATTTGGACAAGTTTATCATTGTGTTTGTAGATAACATACTTGTATATTCAAGAAATAAGAGAGAACATGCCCAGCATCTCAGGGTAGTGCTTCAGACTTTGAGAGAGAGACAGTTGTATACTAAATTCTCTAAGTGCGAGTTCTGACTTAGAGAGGTGAGTTTTTTAGGGTATATAGTGTTGGGTAATGAGATACTTGTGGATCCAAAGAAGATTGAGGTCATAGTCCAGTGGGAACAGCCAAAGAATATTACAGAGATTCACAGCTTCTTAGGACTAGCAAGATATTATAGGAGATTCGTTGAGGACTTCTCCTTGTTGGCTGCACCACTGACGAGACTTACTAGAAATGAGGCTAAGTTTGAGTGGGATGATCAGTGTGAGTAGAGCTTCTAGACTCTGAAGAATTGTCTTATCTCAGCATTGATTTTGACACTCTCTATGTTAGAAGACGGATATGTGGTTTATAATGATGCCTCGATGCAGGACTTTGATTGTGTATTAATGTAGAATGGGAGGGTTATAGCTTATGCTTCTCGATAGCTAAAGAAGCATGAAGAGAATTACCTTACCCATGAGCATGAAGAGAATTACCTTACCCATAATTTAGAATTAGCTGTAGTGGTTTTTGCATTAAAGATATAGAGGTATTACTTATATGGGGAGCAATGCCAGATATTTCACTGATCATAAGAGCCTTAAGTATTTGGTTACGTAGAAAGAGCTGAATTTGAGACAACGGAGGTGGTTAGAGTTGATTAAGGATTATGACCTGATCATTGACTACTACCCAGGAAAGGCTAATGTGGTAGTTGATACTTTGAGCAGAAATAGTTCAGCCAGTTTGGCTCATATTCGCACCACTTATATACTTTTGTTGATGAATCTGAGAGCATTGAGAGTGTCACTAGGGTATGATGAGTTTGGAGTCTTGATGACTAGCTTTGTGGTCGAACTTACCCTAGTTGATCAGATCAGACAGAGCCAGATGTCAGATAGTGAGTTGGTCAGAGCTTGTCAGGAGATTAAAGATGGTAAGGCGAATGACTTCTACTTCACTTAAAATTGGACCTTGACTTTCAAAGGTAAAGTTTGTGTACCCAGTGACAGAGGACTGAGAGAGGTTATCTTAAAGGAGACCCATAGTTCTGTATTTGCTATGCACCCGAACAGTATTAAGATGTATTATACCATCAGAGAGAGTTATTGGTGGTCAGGAATGAAACAGGATATAGCCCAGTTTGTGGCTAGATGTTTGATATGTCAGCAGGTTAAGGCTGAGCACCAGAGACCTGTAGGAACTTTACAGCCTCTACCTATACCTGAGTGAAAGTGGGAGCACATTACTATAGACTTCGTGGTCAGGTTACTTCGGACTCAGGTGGGCCACGATGCCATTTGGATAATTATAGATTGACTTACTAAGTCAGCTCATTTTCTATCGATGCAAGTGAATTTCTCCTTAGAGAAATTGGCCAAGTTGTATGTATTTGAGATTGTCAGGCTGCATGGAGTGTCAATTACTATAGTATTAGATCAAGATCCCTATTTTACATCTCGATTCTGGCCTAGACTTCAGAAAGTTATGAGCACTTAGTTGACTTTCAGTTCTGCATTTCATCCTCAGACTGATGGACAGTCAGAAAGAACCATCCAGACGCTAGAAGATATGTTTCAGACATGTGTTATTGAGTTCTCAGGTAGCTGGAATACGCACCTATCGTTGATAGAGTTAGCATATAATAATAGTTATCAGGCTAGCATTAGGATGGCACCTTATGAGGCTTTGTATGGTAGAAAATACAGAACCCCAGTATGTTAGGATCAGATTGGTGAGAGAAAGCTCAATGGTATCGAGTTGATTAAGATCACCACTGAGAAAGTAAAGATTATCAGCGAAAGATTGAAAGCAGCCCAAGATAGATAAAAATCCTATGCTAATACTTGGAGGAGAGCATTGGAGTTTGAGATAGGCGATCAGGTTTTCTTAAAAGTATCACCTTGGAAAGGTATTATCAGATTCAGGAATCGGGAAAAGTTGCATCCTCGATATATTGGACCCTTCGGTATTGTGAAAAGAATAGGCTTAGTAGCCTATAAATTAGATTTACCATCACAGCTAAGTCGGATACACGATATCTTCCGTGTATCTATATTCAAGAAGTATGTGTCGGATTCTTCGCATATACTTGAGACACCACCGGTCGATTTGAGAGATCTCAATTGTGTGGTACAACTGATGAAGATTCTTGATTGGCAAGAGCGGGTCCTGAGAAATAAGAGTATTCCGATGATAAAAGTCTTATGACAGATTGTAATAGTTGAGAAGATGACTTGGGAGCCAAAGAGTCTAATGAGACGACAGTATCCACACATTTTCCAGTTTTGAGGTATATTTTTAGTCCAAAGAAAAGGTCTTTGCATGTTCTATGTGACGTATATTT
>JAVXUL010025742.1:0-11651 GCA_035590515.1 Trichilia minutiflora
TTTGGTTTGATGATTAGAGTGCAAAAATCGAATAGCGAGCTAGGGTTTCGAACTCTATTTTAGGGCTTTTTAGTTTTGGGGCCAAATTGGAATAAACCGACTTTACCACGAGGTTTGTAGCTATGATTCTAGCTTATCTGTATATTTTTCGTTTTATTCATTTTTATATAAATGAGTTTTACTGTGCATTCATATAGTTTTTGGCTAGATTTATCGCATACATGAAGGTTATACGTGTTATTTAGATTGTAGTAAAGTTGGAAGAGTCGTAGGAAGTTAGAAATGTGATTTTTGAGGAATTGGATAAATGTGAACAGTAATCATAGTTATTATTCTGATGGGCGTGTGGGATCCGTAGATAGAAATTGTGGAATCGAGCAGAATTATGCTAGTGTAGCTATAATGTGGGTTCGTGATAAATATGCATGGGTAATTAGAAGGTTAACAGGGATTTTAGCCGGTTTTGCATATTGTCCGATTTTAGAAAACCCGAATTAGTATCCATTGCACGCATTTGAGTCTCCTATTTATTTTAGAATGTATATTGTTATATGTACATGTAGATACTTGTGATTAGGTGGTGATACGCGAGCAAGGTATCTGCATGACGCATCGAGAAACGAGGAGAACTAGGGAGTGTATTCCCTCCCTATGCAGTGAGTGGACAACTTTCTATTTTTATTATTTTGATATGATATGTATAATGGATTTGAATTGTTTGGTTTATATGTTTTACATATATAATGGTCATGGGCCAATTTTTGATATATTATTCTTTGATGATGACTCTATAATATTGATATGGTCGATGAGCCAGATTTTATATTTGTTTTATGTGGGTAACACGGCCAGTGGGCCAGGTTTTACTATTTGATCTATATATTAATGCGACCAAGTACTAGATATTAATGATCTTTGGAAGAAGAAAAACAGCCCACGCGTTTTCTTTCAATCGTATCTTTATGTTTAAAGGGATTAGAGCATGACCAATCAACAAATTAAAGGTTGAATGCATGTGTATATTAATATTTCATAGAAATTAAGGATCACATTTTGAACGTAAGAGATTATATATGTTTGTAAAAACATCTTTGTTATGTGTTGAATACGTTAATTAATAAAATCACACAAACTAACATCATAAAATTTAAGGAGTTTCTAAAAACTAATAAATAAAAATTCATATATACAAATAAAATAAATGACATCATAAATAAGAGTATAAATATTATTTCATTCTCAACTAATTCAAATATATTGATTCTTCCTTTCTTATTTTGTAGATATAGATAGGATCACATTTTGTTGTGCGAGTGTAATTTGAATGATTCTCAATTAATTTTAATATATTGATTCATTCTTTTTTATTTTTTAATTAGAAAAAAAATCAAATTTTAATGCATTGCTTGATACTTTTGAAGAAAATACCATTTATTTAGGACTAATATTACTTCTCTTAAATTTTTTATCGCATGAACTAGTATTTACTCATTTAACGATGAATTTTTATAATTTTTAAAATTATTTATTGTATATTTTTATTATCCAAGAAATATATGTCATCCCATTTAAAATATATTTCAGAATAAAAATTTTAAGATGAGTAGTATTACTTTTCGTATTAAAATTATTTAAACGACAATAATGTATTTATATTAGTTTAAAAAATATATATTTGGAAGAAAAGATTTTTAATAAATAATTGAGCATTGAAATCTTATCAACTTCAAAGAGTAAGAGTAAGCAATATTTATCAAGAATGGATGATAGAGAAGTGATATTATAAAGCGATTAGTTTTCTCTATCGAAAATCTGAATATCCTATTTCATGAGAATCTGGGATTCACTATTAGAAGCAATATTCTTTCTTGGCAACGAATCTTAGCCTTTTCCCCACAATTTTTAATTTTCAATGGAACTTACTTAGGCTAGCCCACCAACGTTCCAAGTAATAAACATACCCAATAATCATGGGATATGATATGTATTCAATTAGGGTAATTTAGATTAAGACATAATTATTTGATATAATTAAATGGATTTGAATTTAAAAATTTTGACATAAATAATAAACAGATCGTATTCTTATTATATGATTAATAATCGTATCATATTTGCGTTTCAACTTCTGAATTCGTTTATCCTTTTAAAACATAATTAAGATACGATTATTAAAATGAATAATTATGTTTAAATAAATAATTGTGTTTAAATTAATAATCATTTAATATAATAATTTTATTTATTTATATTTGATACTTAGTTTATATTTAAATAAATAATTAATTAAATAGGTTAAATTTTATATTGATTAATTAAATGGGTTGAATAGATTGAATTAAGTTAATGATCTAATCGTACCTGTTTAAAAAATGAATGAATGACACGATTAATAAACGGATTATATTTGAATTAAGAATTCTTGATACGATTAATAAATGGATCAAATTCGAATAAATATAAAAAAATATTATAAATTTATTGATATATTTATCCGAATTAATATCCTTACGTCCAATTCAAAGTTCACATTTGAAATTACACTCAAAGCACACACTAATCCCTATTTTTTGACACATATCCTATCAATATTAAAATTGGTATACCAAAAATACCAACTATTAATAATGATAACTGACTTTAGAAATGACACATGAAAAACAATTCAAATGCATGGTTTGAAATTAAGAATTTCATACACAATAAATTCCTAACTTCACACCGACTCAATTATGATCGAGTGATAAAGCACAAACTTTTTTCTTCTCTAGTCTTATCATAAGTAAATTGTGGGATAATTTTTTTTCTTAAAATAAAATGAGAATAAGGTTGATTTTTATTTAAATTTACTTCAATTTTTTTTTCAATTTGTGTGGTTTTTACTTTTACTTCAAAGGGTTAATTGTATTGGGAAGTAATTTAACGGAGTGGTGATGATATTTAATGTCCGAAATATTTATATTGAGATGGTAAAAGCTTGTCGAAGTGAAGTGGAAGCTTAAAGCTTTCCTTCTCAGAATCTTTGTAGTCCCTCTTATAATCTTATTTCAGTAACAAATGTGTGGGCTTCTCCATTGAAACCCATGAGCATGACTCTTGCTCTTATATCAAGTATGATATCAATAAAAATAAATATATAAATGACCGACATATTGACGATTCATTCATAATCGTTTATATTAATAATTTAATTTTGGGATTCATTGTATGTTGTCATATGATAGCAAATATATATAAAAATTTAAAAATAATTGAAAAGAAAAATGATTCACACAAAAGGGAAAAATCTAAATAAAATAAAGTTTCATAATATTGAAAAGTATATTTTACAAGACGACATCGACATGATAATGATAATGATAAAAACTTGCATTACTAGCACGTTGTGGCTAGTTGAGACTACATTTAAACTAGAGGGAAATCAAAAGAAGAAGAAGAAGAATCGAAACCAGAAATCAGAAATCAAATAATAATTACACCAAACAACCTATTTGTTTTCCATCTATGGCAAATAAGAGTCGTTATTTCTTTCTTGAACCGTATTTTAAGCTTTGATAAAACCCCTAACATATGCTAATTCGGGGAATTTGACCACATCACTGTGCAGGAATTTTCTCAAACTGCCCAAGCCTGTAATCAGCCAACCTTAATTTGTATGCAGAATTTTTGTATTCACCCCATGTGAATTCCTTATACAAGCTTTCTTCTTCTCTTGCCAATAGAGTTGGTAAAGGTGCTATCTTTTCACTTAGAGGTGGCCCTCCAAAATATATCATTGACATCCTTGTTTTATCTGCTGCCAATACTCTATGCATCACACTTTTGAACCTCCCATTAGTCATCACCTGCAGCATCAGAAAATACCCATTAAAGGATTTACCATAAGTTTCTTTTCCCACTCAAAATTATGTGGATATATGTATGTTTATGTTACCTGCAAGGAATCACCAATATTGATGAAAAACGAAGTTTCATCAGGTGGGACAGCAGCCCAACTTCCATCTTTCAGTTGAATTTGCAGTCCAGAAGTGTTGTTGGATCTTAACACAGAAATTAGCTGAGGATCTGTGTGTTCTCCGAATCCAATCAAATTCCTACCATTCAGTGCTTGAAGCTGTGGGGATGGTGGGTAGTGGTTTAGCCTGAAACACGAGTCACTTTTTTCATCCCTCAATAAGTTGCTCAGCACATTCCTTGGTTGTATTTCCAGTCCATCTGCCATCAATTCCAATACTTCATAGGCCATTTTCTTCACTGAAAATATGTACTCCTCCACAGCAAAGCTACAACATCAAAAACCAAAACATGTCAGAAACTGAAAAACAGTACGTTACATATATATTAAAACAATAAAAATAAACTCTCTGTGTAGAATTTTACCGGAAATTTTGTCGGGTTACTTGGAAAATGGCATCAGTTTTGTTAGAAGTGACTTGGGGATTGGCGTTGAGAAGGAGATATTCAATCCAACCAAGATCACCATTAGGGCCAATTTTTTTGCACCCATAGCCAAAAGGGTCAGGAGGTCCAGCGCTGTCTTTGGCAGACTGAGACAGTTTAAAGGACTCAACCGTTTCATCTTCTAATTTGGCCATGAGTTCAAATGGAATACCATGATTGACAAGCTTAAAGAAGCCATATTCCTCACAGGCTTTAACAATATGCGTTTTTGCTTCAGGGTCTGTGAGGTCAACTTCAGGAATTCCATTGAACAAACTTGCGACTTTGCATGATTTGATTGGAGAGTAATTATCTAATGCTGCTGGTTGAGACAGAACCACCATGGTTTCAGAGTTTATAAGAACTCAGAGAGAAACAGAGAGTAATAACAAGGAGGAAAAGATATTAGAAGGCTCTATGAGATAATTTCTGAAGGGAGTGAAACTCTATTTATAGAGAAAATGGGTGAGCATTTGGTTATGCTAATGCATGAATGACGGGGAGAGAGAGGGAAACAGAGGCTTTACTAGCGATAAAGAAGTGCCATCTGGCTTTTTGTGTCTGCTTGGCATTTATGCTATTGAGGGAGGGAGGAGAGATTTCTTTGATTTTTCTTTTTCTTCTTATTATTTACTTTTTATTTTGGGTATTAAGAATCAAAAATCTAACATGGCTTTCGAGAAAACTGTGATATGTATATATATTTTATAATTTTGTAATTTTGGTTCTGTGGGGTTCTCATTCCTTCGATGTTTCGTTCCATTGACTATAACTAGTCAACTAATTAATTGTAATTTCAGTAGTTTTTTTAAATTTTAAAAATTAATTTTTACTTTTCTTAAAAAAAAAAATAAAATTAAGACAATACTTTTCTTTATAATTATTTGATATAATAGATAAAATAATTTTCTTTTTTATTAAAATTATAATAAAAATTATTTAATTTGGATAAACTAAAATATTTAAAAAAAATAATTAAAAAGATATTTTTAAAATAAAATAAATATTATCTGTGTATTTAATAAAAAAAAGCTCGTCTTTCTAATTTTTTAAAAAGTTATTTTTTATACTTTAAATGAATTTTTTTTTATATAAAAAATGTATAACTTTTAATAAAAAGAGGTTAAGAAACATTAAAAAAAAAAAAGACCAAACAGATAATTAGTCTTATGACATAAAATGATTCACATATTTTCTTTGTTTATTATAAATATTATTAAGAATAACATTACATTAATAAATTATAAATTATTTCATTCTATCTGATTTTTACACTAGATATTATGTTCACCTAATTTGTGTTATTTGATTTTCATTATTTTATTGATATGTGTATTATAGTCTAAGGGTAGGTAGACTGAACTAATTATAATTATTACAATCTTTTAATTATATATATCTAAGCATTTATACATGAAAAAAAGAAATGTTATCATTCATGGGTTCTCTCGAATCTCAATCCATTTTTTATAACTGTTATTAAAATTCTATCCCACTCATTAAATGTGAAAATCTTACCCTTTGAGTAAATTAATTCCAATTACGCAAAATTTCTAATTATATCTAAGCATTTATTTGTGACGAAAAAAAAAAAAGGTAATGGTACACGGGGTTCTCTCTCAAGTCTTAATTCTATATCTAAAAAAATATTTTAAAAATTCTATCAAAATCCATAGGTGTGAAATCTTACCCTTTAGCAGATATGATTCATGATTTTTTAAGGTTACCATTAAACATTTCATTTTCCCTTCTTTTTTTTTTTCATTTTTAAATTGTTGTGGTTTCAATTATATATTCTTTCAAAAAATTGAAAGGGTCACTCAAGGATATTGGCTTATTGCATCATGACTAAATTGCATAACAAATTTAGTATTGCTTTATTCGCTTCTTATTTATCCCCTTTATTGTCTAGTATTGGTTAGATTTTGTTTGGGGGAGAGAACTAAGCAATAAAGCCTGACCCTGACTACATAAATAGAAAAATTAACTAAAAACCCTGTTTTAAGAATCAGGATCAAGAAAAATGACTATTACTAATTAATAAATTTAAAACTCTAATTATGCGATTAAAAAAATTAGTTTGAAACCTAATTCAGAAATATGGATATTACTATGTTACTATTTTATAATTAATAAAAGGAAACACTCGTATACATTATTTCCTTGATAACGTCATCTTTCCTATCATATAATAAAATAGATTTAGCTTCACTCAAATTCTATATTCCCAATACTAGAGTTTTATTAGCATTACATGTAAGCATAAAACATAAATTATGCTTTAAAAAACAATTGCGGAAGTTTAAAATTTTTAAGGATACTAACCTCTTGTCATTGATGTTTGTTGCCGAATTAAGGTTGATAGAATGATTTTTTAAGCTTTTTTAATCCTCACTTGATGGAATTTGACGAGAAAAACGGGCTTAGAAACCATTTACCATGTTTTTTCCTCTTTATATAGGTTTTTCCATCAAAAACCGAATGATACTTACCAAACATTTAACATGACGGTTTTCACTTTCAAATGGCAGTTCTTCACAATTGCAATAAGGTTGGGAGGTTCCTTTTGCAATTGGGGATTTATGGACCATTTATGGTATAGAGGTTACCCTAAAGGCGGTTACCTGTTACAGATTATGTATATCTTATAAAATTAAGACGTAAAATTTAATGACATCCATAGAGTGAAAGACAAAATAAACGATAAAGACAAAATACTTGCATGCCTTACTTGATCAGTTCATCTTGTGCTTTATATATTTCATCAAGAACCTTTATCATGGGACTTATATCAAGAACCCAAGGCCTATACCACTGGCTCCTTGATTATCCCTATTACTAAGATACATCTTTGATAATTATGATTGCATACCACCCTGAGCCAAAGCATGTAAGAATTCATAAATCTATAACCAAAAAGGTTCACCAGACCTAATTGCCATAGTTGTAAGAGCATGAGCAGCAACAATGCAAACGTGGAATTTTCACACCACACCAATGAGTAGAAAAGTTCAGACAACAGTACATGAAATATCTTTCATAATAAAAAATCTAGATGACATTACAAATGATATATCATAAATAAAGTAATGAGATCTGGCATATGACTGTGATATAGAAGGGTTTAAATTATTGCTTTGATTGTGCTTGTTTTCATTTTATCATAACTTTCAAGAACTTGTGTAACCTTTGTTGTTACTATGTTTAGACTCCCTAGCATAAAGCTATCAAACCTTTGTGCCATTGTAATCAGACTTGTGCTCACTATTAAGGTTTTTCCCACTATATGAATCCCACTATATGTATCTATCAAATGTATGTGATAGGTATATAAATACTTTATTATTTTGAATGTTAGCAAATAAAACATTAATTAATATGCTTTTTAATTGTCATTAGTTTAGCAATAGATCGAAGTTGGATGCAACTATAGGATTGAATTTATACGCAATATATGAATGGTATCAACTCATTCATTGAAATAGACAAAAAATATGTAGATGCTAATAATTATTTTTGATGTTCATGTAAAAGGTGCCTAAATATCCTTACATATTATTTGGATGTTGCCAGTCACCATTTGTACAAATATGGAATTAGTCCTACATATACTACATGGGAACATTATGGGAACAATTATCAAACTAGTGGTACAGATAAAGAAGGACCCCAAAATACCTATAATAATATCAGCACTAATGAGGAACAAGACGATGTCTTTGATCTGTTACATGATTTGGGTATGGATCAAGTAATCGAAGAAACATTCAACATTCAGGTGCCTGACCAAGGAGATACTACATTTGTGAAACTTGTCCCTTAGGGTTATGGGTATTATTATAAAATCCTCATAAGTTTTTGTGCATATAGTAGTATTTAGATTATGTGCGAGAGGGTATGATAACTTGAATTCATTTTAGAAGAAGATGTGTGATATAAAATATGAGTCTATGAGAAAGAACTAAATTTTTGACCCTAAAATTATCTCTAATTGATAAAAGTTCCTATTATTTTTGTAGAGCTCGGAGAGAGCTTTCTATTGATATATTATGGGTTCTAAGCGAATATCAGGATCCAAAGTTATTGCCATTTGAAGTAACAGTCCTAAAAAGAAAAAGAAGAGGCAAAGGTATGATACCTTTAGAGAAGGATATCGACACCTTTTAGAGTAACGGGCCAAACGTATCAATACGTTACAAGTATTATGAACTGTAATAGTGCCAAACATATCAATACTTTGGCAAAGGTAACGACACGTTTGTGACGGAGATGAAGTTTGTTTGCAATAAAATGTATCGATACGTTGAGGATGGTATCGACACCTTGCAGGTTTAATAAATAGTAAATAACCAAACGTATCGATATATTACAGGCATGATGCCAAAGATATCGATATATTTTGAAAGGTATCGATACCTTTGAGCAATATCATAGTCTATTTACAATGAGAAGGGGGATCATCTTCCTCATTTACTGATTTTACTTTCTCTCTCTTTATTTTTTATAGAAACTCTTTCTCTCTCACTCTTGAAATTGATCTTCACCATTTCTCAATCAAATTTCGCCATTTCAGTTCTTATGAATTGAGAATCAATACTAGAATCCAAAAAACTCCTTTGATCGGAGTTCTACCTCGGATCATAAGGATTCCTGAGGAGAGGAGGTACAATGAATAATAGTCAAAGAGAGATTCAAGCCAAAAAGAGGCTCCAAGCTCACCTACCAGTTTGAGTAAGCCTGTTCTTCATCTTCTCTCTCTCGTTTGAGCTATCATTTTATATAAATCTAAGAATAGATAGCTCGAATACTGTTCACAAAACTCTAAAAATTAGGATTTTTCTAATTTATCGTTGGTATCGACAAATTAGAGAGCTTTGATAGCTAGTGATGTTGAAATTGATGAGAAATATTCATAGGTAGAACGAAATCAGTGAGAGTAATATGATAGAGAGAGAGAGGGTAAAGGATACAGAGAGAGAGAGGAGTGCAAGAGTAATATGAGCATACATTATATCATACATGGATATTATAACAGATTATTGAATCTGTGTTTGTATGTGTATCTAGGTGCAATAGCCAAAACCTGAAGGATCTCTGTGACAAAGAGGATACCGAGAGGGTGGTTTCCCATTCCAGAATAGTGAGTGGACACATTCCTTTCCCTTCGTCTCGTTTATTGTTATTTATGAATGAATATAATGCTAGAGTTGATAGCATGTGAATATTTATATAAGTGTATGTATATGAATACATAACTGAAATGAGGAGGCGTTGGATATGTTATGTGGTGGTCGGGATGGCCCTTCATTTATGATAGAGATAGGTTTGTTGTAAAACTTAGATTGTCATGAATGTGAGGTTGGAGGCCTAATGTGTATATGTGTTATTGTGATTTTGAGGCCGACGGCCAATTCTATATATGTTTGTGAATATAGCATAGATGAGTGTAATGACCGAGGTGTCATACTCGTTGATTTAGCCTTATAAGCCAACATGTCTTGTTTTACTGTTTTGGCCTTGTGAGCCGTAGATAATATTTTTGGCCTTGTGAGCCAACAGTTATTTGATTTGCCCTAATGGGTCATTGACGTTGATTTATAGTTCCTTGTGTCATGTTATTGATTATATATGGGTGAGGATTGACTATACAGTTTATGTAGAGTGGGTGGAATCCAATAGACCCCAGAGTGTGGATTGACCATACAATCCTAGGTAGGATGGGTAGAATCCACATGTTCAGGCTAAAGCATACTAACCTTATACTGATATGATAGTATCCCAACTAGGATTACGAATCAATCATACAGTTCAGAGGGAGTGGATGGGATTCTATGGACCGAGGGATATTATACATAGGCACACATCTCCAATCAGGGTTGCGGATTATCCATACATCTCTGAGGGAGTGGATGGTATCCTATAAACCAAGGGGATATACATATTTAATATTATATTGGTTTTTTAGACATGTATATGATACCACATTTCACTATAGTTGATTTTATGATTACGGGGATTTTTCGTAATCAGTGTTTGGACCTTTGATTTATATTTTTGTTTTCTTATCTACTCACTGAGTATTTTCTCAAATACTCACCCCTTACTTTCCATTTCAGGTTAGTCTAATTGGGCACGGTATAATATAGCTGAAGTGTGATTCAACAAAACTTTTCAGGTATTCGACTTAGGTTTTTACATTATGGTCAATTGTACAGAAAAATATTTGTAATAATATGATTTGGTTATTTTGGCTTGGCCAAGAGATATATGTATTATGATTGTAAAGTATTTTGATAAAATCTTGATAGTGATTTTATATGTATATGAAAATCTTCCATATTATATTATTTTTAAAAATGAGTTTGAAAACAGGTACTAATGCCTTATGATGAGTACATAAAAATGTACGTATATTAAGGTTTAAATTCATCATTTTACACTTTAAAGTATAATTAACTCTCTCTATTTAAGCATATTTCTAGTTTTTGATGTAAAATTTACTTTGTTTATAATTTTAGTTAATTTTAATTTTTATACAGTGAACGTAAAAAGGGCATAACATTTTATCCAGGAGAGTTATTGAGCTGAACCTTGATCCATTGGAACGCTAACTTATTAGGCTAAATCTTTCATGTTTGCTCTAATCATCAGCTCGGGCTCTATATACTTTTGATGCCATCAATCAAGTCTCGTTGCTATTCCAGTCCAGCCCGACCTTGCTTCAGTAATTCAAATATCTACAACTTTTATGTTTATCACGAGGGCTGAATCATTTATATTTGAGGTCATCCATGACGTTTTTGTGGTAGTTGGAATATTTCAACTCTATTTGTTAATGTTTTCAACTTAATTGTCAAATGTTATAACTACCTACTTTGATATTTAGCTCTCATGTTTGCCTATAAATAAAAGTACTATTTTGTGTTCTTAAAGATGTAATTGGATATAATTTTGATGTATTAGAATTAGTTTGTAATGAATTTTCGTTCTCCCATCTCCATGAATTTTTAAAGTTCTAACTAAGGTTAGGAGGTTGATACTAAGGATTAATGGTATGTTCTTTAGATCCCGTCTTTGTTTTTAATGTTTAGACTCTTTTTATTAATTGCATATACATGTTTTGAAAAATCTTTGTAAGCATTTAAACTCTCTGATTTTTATGTAAACATTTGGCACATTGAATGCTTGAAAAAACTTTCTTTGATTCATTG
>JAVXUL010025763.1:0-11650 GCA_035590515.1 Trichilia minutiflora
TGTGGATACGACACTTGGACTTACCAGACTATTCTACAACAAGACTACCTATACTTGGGTACATAATCTAATTGAGATCACGAGTACCTGTATATCGAGCTGTCGTCTAACCACACGTATAAAATACTATCAATATACGTTCCAATATACATATGAATTCGAATGCAGCAATGCATGCTAACCCCGGGTCCCTAACGTCGAATCACTATACGAAATCATCTAAAATTTTTATTTGACGTCAAATTACCCGATTAACATCAATACAGACCCACATTGCGACTAAACCAATGCATTTTGACTAATATACGAGATTCTGACTAGTGAGTCCCATGCACTCGTCGGAACAGTAATCGAAGTTACTGTTTATGTTTACCCAAAAACTCTGAAATCATATTTCTAGCTTCCTACGACTACTACGACTTCTCTACAACCCACATTATACATTAAAACTGAAATGCGAGCGATAAATCTATGTAAATCTACTCGGATGAACAGTGAAACCCATACGAATCAAAGTGCATGAAAATATGAAATGAACATGCAGACGAATCAGAAACGAAGCTATGAACCTCGTGGTGTGGTCGGTTTACTCTGATTTTGTCTCGAAATCTAAAAACCCCAAATTCGTCTCCCAAAACCCTAGCTCATCTTTGCGAATCCGGTGCCTCTACCACCAAATTGATGCTCCCAGTATGCAAAACGCATAGAGAGTGACTCGTCTGCGAAGAAGAATAAAAAATTTGATGAAATATGGCCAAGTATAGAGAGAGAGAGAGAGAGAACGTGAGAGGAAAGAGAAAAAGAGAAAGAAAGAAACAAAAACATGAAAAATCTGACCCTCAGCCCATATTTATAGAAAAAGGTGAAATTATCATTTTGCCCTTAAGAAATACAAAGGGAGAATCTTCTAAAAGTGGGTAAAATCGTCATTTTGCACATATTCGATCGAATGAACTAGCATTTGTTTGAACGAACGATGCCTTCGATCGAATAAATCACGGGATTCATTCCAACGAACTACACTTCGGTCAAACAAATTACCTTTCGATTGAATAAATCTGATACTTTCGAAGTCAGACAGCTCCCCATTCATTCGTTCGAACGGTCGATCATTCATTCGAATGAAATGATCAATTCAATCAAACGAAATGCTATTCGATCGAACGAATTCGGCTCTAATTTTTTCAAGGAGTCCCTCCTTAGTTCGTTCAAACGAATTGCCCGATTCAATCGAATGAATTGCCCGATTTGATCGAACGAATTCTAAATTCGTCCGAACGAATTACACACTTTCTCATTCTCATTTTCGAACTTTATTGTAATCAATCCGACTTCCCAAATGAGTATAAAATTACACCCACACGCATACAGGATATGAAATGAATGCAGATGTATGAACAGGATAAGTAAAAAAATGATAAATATACCCTCAGGGTCTAAGCACGTGTCTCACAATAAACCTATAAAGTCTTGCTATAAGTTGAGTTTAAAATTCTCTAATTTGATTATGCATCATATTAATATATTAAGCTAAGGCAGTTTAATTGATTAACCTAAACTTAATTATGATATAATTGATATGTGTTAAGTTTTCATCTTAACAAATGAAAATTTGATAAGTGGCATAATCTTGGCCTTATATATATATGACAAATGGATGGTAGATTTGCATTAGATGTGGGTTTATCTTGACCATATATTTGGCATCCTTATTTTTCTTATATTTAATTTAATTAGATGTTAATTAAATAAAAAAATATAAAAGGAAAATTATGAAAATTACTATATGACTTTTCATTAGATGAAATTGAGAGAAAAAAACATAAAAGAGGGATTTTCTTCTACCTTGGACGAATTTTTCCATGCTTCAAAAGGTGATCAATTTTAATCACTTTTATTCAATTGAAATTGAATTAAAGCCTCTTGAGAAGTTATCTAGGCTTTAGTGGGATCAATTTGAAGTCTTTAAAGTGAAATCCAAGTGTTAGAATGTCTAGGGTTTTGGTTGAAAATCCTAATTCAATCAAAGTGTTTGATTGAATTTTAAGCAAGGCCAATAAGGGGAATTGAAGGTTAAGGGCATCACTCAATAGAGAAGGGCCTAATTTGGTACGCTAAAGCTTCAAAAGGTTTAAACAAATCTTTAAGAGAGCATGAAAAATAGGTATATTTTCATTAACTTTTTATTTTATCCATTTTGTTCAATGCCTAGATCCTTAGCATGCAAACTTATATTTGATATTTTTATGGCACTAAGCATGCTAAAAACTAACAACGGTATTATAGCATTAGGGCTAAGTATTGAGTATATTATGGATACAAGATAAAGTGATAATGATTTGAGCTTAAATCTTGGTGAAAAACCAATTAAATTCAATTTTGGTAGGCCAAGTTTGTGTGAAATGATTTGGGATACTTGCTACTAGTTGATGCCCTATTTTTGTGGTCATTTCATGCTCATATCAAAGTGTTTGAAATCTGAAATTTTTAGAAATTTAATGATGTTAGGAGTTGTCGAATATGAATTTACAAAAACGATACATGATTTAGCGATAAACAGTAATTTTTCTAAATATTGTAGGAAGTTACTGTCAATTGTTTTTCCAAGTGTTGGAGAATGATTTGAGAACCAATTTCAGATTGTTATTAATTTATATTGGGTGTTCAAGTATTAGATATTGCATGTAAGTTGTAATTTCGACAAAATATACAAATTATGAAAAATTATCAATTGTCGAATTTCTTTTTTGTGGAATAGCTCGATATTGCCTTCTACATCACCCAAATAATCCATTTAGGTCATATTTAACATAATTAGATGTTTTGGTGAATTATTCATGAGTTGAGAGGTTTGCAATAAAACATTTGACACAAGTTTTTGAATTTACTAAATTGACTGAAAACTCATTTTTGATGTGTAACCTGATGCTTATTTATTGTATTAATATTTCTTATGAAATTTTTATATGTAATAAGAGTTATTATATTTAAGGATAATTGTTGAATTATCATTTTTTATAGACAAGAAATATTAAGAACAAAAATAAGTTTTGTTCTCTTGTATTGCCAAATCCTAAATGCCTTGAAAAAGTGTTCATTCTTGATGATTTTGATCAATTAAAAATGGATTCATACCTCTTATGAAGTGATTAAGGTCTTAGTAAAATCAATTTCAAATTTTAAAATTTATTTTTACATGTTGTGTCATGCCCCGACCCTAGTCGGCTACTTGGCAATCATCGCGAATTTCAGAAATACATTCTATCACTTAGAATGCACTCCTAGAACCGCAAGGCATTAGTACCTGTTTTCAAACTCATTTTCAAATTAAACAATACAAAATAGAAGATTTTCAAACAAACATATATTACATTTGTATTTTCTCAAAATACTTTAAAAAATATTCTTGGCCAAGCCAAATACATCAAAATATTTTATTACAAATATTTTTACACACAGTGGATCATAATAGGAAAACCTGAGTCAAGTACTTAAAAAACTTTGCTGAATCGTACTTCAACTATGATATGTCACGCTCGACTATACTAACTTGAAATAGGAAGTGAGGGGTGAGTATTTCGAAAAATACTCAGTGAGTAGACAAGAAAACAACATAGCAAATGAATATTTATACACTGATTTCAAAAATTCCTTGAAATACAAACTAAATGTGATGTGGCATAATTTACATAACTGTGAAAGTCAATACAAATCAAATACGCATATAACCTCTCGATCTATACGATCCTATCCACTCCCTCTGAGTTATATGGCTTATCCGCAACCCTGGTTGGAGATGTGTGCTCATGAATACATATATATATATATAAATGGTTAGTATGCTATAGCCTAGACATGTTGGATTCCACCCATCCATCTTGGACTATATAGACAATCAACATTCCTGGGTCCATTGGATTTCACCCACTCTTTACGAGCTGTATGGTCAATTCTCACCCTAGGACTATTGGATTCTACCCACTCTCTATGAACTATATGGCCAATCCTCACCCATATATAAATCATTAATATGGCACACGTATAGTAAATAAACATCAATGGCTCACCAGGCCAAAACAAATGAAATAAACATAGTGGCACACAAGGCCAAATAACAACCATGGCACCCCGGCCATTATACATGCACAATTATGCCACATTCACAGTATATCATATGAAAATATGATTTGCTATTAGCCTCTAGCCTCAATCTCATAACATCATGTTATCAACAAATATAAGTTTAATAAGCCTCTGATCTCACATTCATAACAACTAAGGATTCATCACAATCCTATTTCTATCACAAACAAAGGGCCATCCCGGCCATCACACAACATTATCCATCGCCTCCTCATTTCATTTATCTATATATATATATAAACATTTATCCTCTATACTATACCAGGCATATAAATTAATCATAAATAATAATAACTGAGACGAAATAATAAATATGTGTCCACTCACCGTGCTGAGGTGGGAAACCACCCTTTGGGTATCCTCCTCGTGACGAAGATCCTCTCGTCTCGGCTACCGCGCTTGGATACACATACAAACACAGATTCAATAACCTGTCGTAATGTATGTGTATGATGCAATGTATGCTCATGTTACACTCGTATTCCTCTCTCTCTCTCTCTCTCTAATATACTACCATAAGCGAAACTCTGTTCGATTACTATTTTCTCATCAATTTCAACACCAATAACTATCAAAGTCCTCTAATTTATCAATAGAAATGATAAATTAAAAAACCTCTAATTTGTAGGGTTTTATAAATAGTACCTGAGCTATGTATTCTTAGATCTACGTGAAATAGTAGCTTAAACGAAAGAGATAAGCTGAAGAACAGGCTTACCCAAATTGGTAGGTGAGCTTAGTGCCCCTTTTTGGCTTGAATCTCTCTTCAGCTACTATTTATCATGCCTTTTTTTCTCATGAATCCTCATGATCCAACGATTAGAACTCCGATCCAAGAAGATTTCTGGGTTCTAGTGTTGATTTTGAGTTCATAGGAACTGAAATGGTGGAGTTTAGAGGAGAAATGGAGGAGATCAGTATTAATAGTGAGAGAGTGTATTTTTTGATGTTTTAGTAGAGAGAGAAAGCAAAGAAACCAAATGAGAAAGACGATCCCTACCTCCATGGAAATAAGCTATGAAGTCGCTCAAAGGTGTTGATACCTTTCAAAACATATCGATACCTTTTTTTTACAATATATCGATACATTTGTCCCAATATATCGATACATTTGGTCAAAATACTGTTCACAAGTCTACAAGGTGTCAATACCTTCCCCAACGTATCGATATATTTTTCTAAACGTATCGATACCCTTACTTCGGGTCCTCCTTCCAAGGACTATGACTTCAAATGGCCATAACTTTTGGCTTTGATATCGACACAGAATCTATAATATATCATCAAAAACTCTCTTCAAGATCTACAAAAATGAACTTTTTCTCAATTGAAGATGATTTTAATGTCAAAAATCTAGTTCCTTCTCAGATACTCCTATCCCATATCATAATCTTACTCAAAACACATTCTTCAAGTTTTATACCATCTCGTGCATAATCTAAACATGATAACATGCACAGAAACTCTTGAAGGATTCTTTATTATACCCATACTATTATAGAACGGGTTTCATATGTAAGATGTTTAGGGTTTGTATTGAAAAATTCTAATTCAATCAAATGTTATGTTGACTTTTAGTAAGGCCAATAAGTCATTTGTAGAAATATCTTAAAACTTGAGTGTTAAGTATGAATAAGCATGATTTTATTTTAAATGGCTACACATACATCATCTTGTTTGTGTACCTTAGATTGAAATGTTTATATGATGATTGTGTTGTACATATTGATGTAAGTAGTTATAAATGTCATAAACAAAGTTTATGAGTGTCATAAACATATAATTTTTAATGAGACCATTATGTTAATATAAAAAATTCCTTTAGAGTTAATATTAAGTGATAATGTTGAACATTAAGAATATTTGGCATAGCCTTTGTAACGTTTATGTATTAATTGAATTCGACAATAAGATGTCCTTTGTTATTTCATATAAGGCCTATTTCTCTGTTGTCATAAATTAATGCAT
The DNA here is from genome assembly GCA_035590515.1 of Trichilia minutiflora. Lineage (NCBI taxonomy): Eukaryota > Viridiplantae > Streptophyta > Magnoliopsida > Sapindales > Meliaceae > Trichilia > Trichilia minutiflora. Next base: position 6,112 of record JAVXUL010025763.1, read on the forward strand.
TTACATGAGATATTTAACCTGAGTGTAGTCATGTAGCTTTGTTATGTCACACAAAGGGTTATATGATGAAATTTTTTTCATAAGAAATGTTGGTTTAACTTAGAATTTATGATTTGTTGTGTCTACATAAGGTCATAAAATTCTAGAGGCCGAATAATATTGAAAGGTGTAAGAGTTATAATTGATAAGAGTTTACCTACTTAGTTAAGGAATGCATGAGTTGTTGTGTCACACAAACTTATGTTATTCAAGTTAATTGGGATTTCAATACCCACTACGAAATAATGAGATTCATTTTTCGATTTACATATTAAAGGGTTATGTATTTCACATAAAATAGTAGGAGCAATTTAAGATTTAATTAATTTTATTTTTTAAATTTTAATATTCATTATAATCAAATCTACATTGTTTGTTTAGAAATGTTTAATATAGTTTAAAGTTGTCTACTTTGCAAAATTCGCTTCATATTGTGTTAGTTTGAACCAAAATTAAATAATCCTAAAAAAATTCTCGAATTTGATCCCTACAATTAAAATTATTTTAATATGTGTATAAATTATATATGTTTTAACTCTCTGGTGCCTAAGCCATGTTAGATGGTATATTAGAGAAGGAAAAAAAAGATAAGCTTCATATAGAACTTATACTTAAGTCTCTCACACCTACCTTTAGTGATTTTATTGCCAACTTTTATATGAATAATATTGATGCATCCTTAGTTAAATTGTATAATATATTTATAATATAGATAAGAATACTAATAAGGCTGTGATAATGGTTCGTGATTCTTCTAGTTTTTGAAAGAAAAGGTTAACAAGTTTAACAAGAAGAAGAAATCACAGAAGCTTAAAGGTGGGTTACAAAGCCTAAAGGTTCCTATTTCCACTGATAAATAGACGAGCATTGAAAGATAAATTGCCAGAAGTATCTTGCAATAAATGGCTAAAGAAAAACAAGTTATTGTTTCAGGCTCTTAAGGTATGTTTGTGATTGAAATAAATTTGTCAGAAAAAAATAGTTCCTTAAGGGTATTAGATACCGTATGTGCATCTTATAATTATACTAATATCTAATTTTTTACAAACATTAGCTATTTGTAGAAGGATGAGGTCCATATATATATTGACAATATAGTAAAAGTTGCTATATTAGCTGTTGGTACTACACATATGATATTATCTAATAAACATAACAATAAGAGAAAACGAGATAATTTAAATATAACTTATTTGTGATATTGCCAATTAGGTCATATTAATGAGAAAATATTTTACAAGTTAATTTAAGAGTGTTACTTGGATATAAATGATTATGAATCATTTAAAACTTGTAAATCTTATATCATAGGTGAAATAATCAAATTACCATTTATTGGAAATGATGATATAAGTATTAGATATCTTGTTTTTGATTCACACGGATGTATGTGGACTAATGTCAATATATACTAAGATGGTTGTTCATATTTCAGTGTATTTGTCAATGATGTTTCTAAGATTCAGATATATGTTCTTGTTGAAACATAAATCTGGAACTTTTAAAAAATTCATAGAATATGAGATCGAAATAGAAAACTAACTCAGTAAAAGTATTAAATCCTTCTGATTAGATCATGAGGGTGAATACTTAAGTCATAATTTCTAAATTATCTCAAGGCTTAGGGAATTGTATCCCAATGGATTCCTCCAGCTACACCACATCTAATTAGTGTATTTGCAAAGGAGAAATCATGTTTTATAAGTGTTCACTCTACAACGTGCGTGCAAAATTTGATCGCAAGTGTAAGATGTCAAGTTTTAGTAAAGAAATGGTAAGTACAGGATTGTCGTATCTATATCTGTGGGGATCTACCCATCCCGAAATAAAAGTCAAATATTTATTATAAATTTGTTTATCGTTAATAAAAAAACTCATAAATAAAAGAAAAATAAAACAAACACAAGTAGACTACGGTCTCTACTAAGTGAGTCAATCTGGCTATACCTGAGCCTTCAATTCTGGAGCGATCACCACCACCTGAGCTCGACCTAAAGCTTGCCCTAAAACTGGAAGGTGAGGGGGGTGAATATACGGGAGTATACTTCATGAGTGAACAAAATAAAATATAATTAAAACCATGTGGTATATATGTATACATTCAAATAAATCTTAAAATGGTAACCCAGAAGAAAATTTCCTTATTTTAAAAGTTTCCAAAAACCATATTATGAAAATCATTGGGCTGACTCCTTTCCCGGCAACTACCCTGGCCGTGGGCGTTCCGAGACCGTCAGTGGGTTTTATATGCAAGAAAAATATGCTATTTTATGAAAATAGATTTAAAATGTAATAGTTATAAAATATGCAGTTTTATCAGAAAATGGTGCCCAACACTGACGTTTGCCTCGAGCCGTCATGGGGTGACATCCGTAACTAACTCGACGAGACTCATAGGTGGAAAAATCTCATCATTATCACAACACAACTACATCCACAGAAAGGTCCACCTATGCAGCCTCCACTCACTTAGGTGACCTCTCTCTCAGGCCAATCTTAGGCTATCACTATATACTCACCTGGGGCTCTACATCCCAGTGAACTCCTCCCCAGGCTACCACCCTGTAGCTACAGTAAATCGGCACACAAGGCCGTTATCACTAATGCATCGGCCCATAGGCCATATTACCATCAAGAACATAAAAGATGGCCCATTGGCCACAATATCACATAACAAATATAAATCTGGCCCATTGACCATGTCATCAAACAAAACATATATCAAATGCCAAAGTATTATCAAGTCCATCACAATATCATATACAACACATGTAAATACACATTTTTATATTTGAAAAGTAATAATGAAAACATTTACAAATATTTGCATATTATTTTGTTTATAGAGAAAATAAGTTTATAAATAAAGAAATAAAAGAAAAGAGTGTCCACTGACTGTGTAGGGAGGGTATACACTCCCTAGTCCCCCTCGTTCCTCGACGAGTCACGCAAGTACCGCGATCTCGAATCGTCGCCTAACCACACACACAAAATTACTATCAATATACGTTCTAATATGTATAAAAGTTTTAATGTGTGCGATGCTTGCTGATTCCGGGTTTCTAATGTCGAAATATTATCTGAAATCGTCTAAAATCCTCATTAGACGACAAATTACTCAATTAATATTAATACGGACCCACATTACGGTTAAACCAACTTATTATAACTAACATATGTGATTTTGACTTATGGGCCCCATGCATTCATCGGAACAGTAATCAGAGTTACTGTTTATATTTACCCAAAATCTCCGAAATCATATTTCTAGCTCCCTACGACTTCTACGACTCCTCTATAACCCACATTGTGCATTAAAACTAAGATTCAGACGGTAAATCTAAGAAAATCGATACAAAACCCATACAAATTAAAATGCATAAAAATGCGAAATGAAGGTACAGACAAGCTAGAATCGAAGCCACGAACCTCGTGGTGTGGTCGGTTTGCTCTGATTTTGCCTCGAAATTAAAAAACCCCAAATGCTTCTCTTGAAACCCTAACTCTTCTTTCGTAAATTCGTGCTCCTACTGTCAAATTACTGCTCCCAGCGTGATAGACGCGTAGAATGTGGTTCATGAGCGAAAAGAAATCGAAATTTGGCAAAGATTTGGGTGATGGATAGAGAGGACAAAAGACTAACGTGAGCAAGAGAGAAAGAAGAAGAAAAGAGGAAGAAAAGCTGAAAAATCTGACCCTTAACCCCTATTTATAGAAAAAGGGCAAAATTACCAATTTGCTCTTAAGTTTCCTTAAGGAGAAGTTTCCAGAAGAGGGCAATTTCGATCATTTTGCGTCAATTCGGTCGAACGAATCAAAGATTCGTTCGACCGAATCACCCCCTTCGATCGAACGAATAACAGTTCATTTGAACGAATCCTTCAGCGTCTACAGAAGTCAAAAAGCTTCCAAATTATCGATCAAACGAAATGATGTTCGATCGAATGAATCAACACTTTGATTGAACGAATATCTCATTCGATCGAACAAAGCCTCATTTGGTCAAACGAATCAAGTCATTCGATCGACCGAACCTGTCAAAAATGGATTTTTTCACTTAAGTCCTCTCTAAAATTGAAAACCACCAACAGAGTCCCAACGTGCACTCACATAAACTCTTTCTAGTCAACATAATTATCAAATATATCCAAAACCAAACGGACGAACTATCGATATGCACGATGGATACAAAAGCATGAACAAGAAATATGGTGAAATTATAAATATACCCTTGAGGTACAAACACGGGTGTTATATGTGAGGAATTATGATATTGTTCCTCATCACGTCATCCTCGAGACCTCGAATATAGGTCCCTTCGAGTGAAGCTTTTAGTTCTCTCGAGAATGAAATCCCTTAGTTCTCGGGAGGCCTTTATACAGCAGGTTATAGCTCCGATGATGCCAGAATATAGTATCGTGAAGACATGTATATCTCGAGTGCTCGCTGGTCCCTGCTCTCTTGAAAAAAATATATAAGTCCGAGACCCCGAGCCCAAAAGGCTTGTCTTTAAGGTCTTAAACCCGAGTATGAGTTAATTGTGAATAACTCAAAGGAGATCTCCTGATCAGTCGTCTCGGGCAGAGCACCCGAGGTGACTTAACTATCTTCCATGTGATGTAATCAGCTTTTCGGGATGATGTCGTATCAAAGAATCCACTTGGGACTAATATGTAGATTTGACGGGCCTAGATAAGGGCTTAGAGATGGGCCTGAACCAGTGGACTGGGCCTTGACAAAATACCCCAACACTAAACCCCCTAGTTTTTAATTAAATAGGCCTTTAATTAAAAACTGTTCACTGTCTGCTCGACTGGCATGGGCTACTGTTACATTTCGGTTATCTCCCTCGAGAACGCAATCGTCATTACATGTGTCATTATCCCATTGATAGATCAGTCTGAAAGGTCTCGATACTCGGGTCGTCATAATTAACTGTTAGGACGGGTCCCACTTTATTTAAATTTTGAAAAGAAACCGACCCTTGAAGTTTTGTATTTGGGTGACGTGATATTCCCCTATCCGTTGAATCAAAATCAACGGTCGGGGTTCCTTGGGTTCGTCTATAAATACCCCATTCTTTTCTTGACAAATCTTTTCTTCCCTCTCTAACTTCACCTGCAAACAAAAATATTCAAGCACAGAGCACTCCGAGCAAACTTTGTCGATTTTCAGCACTCTCAACACTTCCAACGCGTCCAGCACTTCTCATTCGGTAAGTTTTTTCTCATCTCCCTCTTTAAGTTTGTGGCTATGTTTTCCGTTCTGTGAATAAACTATAGGGATGCCTGTTTAGGTGAAATAGGAAATAGTTAGGGTAGGAGGTCTGATAGGGATCGAGTAGAAAAATGTTATAGGTTTTCCATGATCCCGAAACAGCCGTCTGACTCTTTTGTGTTTTTATGAGCAGAAATGGCTTCTGTTTCTAGCTCTCCAACCCATCTTGAGGCTTTTGAAGGGGGAGACAATATAGGAGCAGGCTTGAAGTTAGTTGCCAGTC
>JAVXUL010025774.1:0-11650 GCA_035590515.1 Trichilia minutiflora
TCTAACCATGAAGGCATGCACGAACACTCTTGAGGGATTTACTATTATGCCCATAATGCTAAGGGACGGGTTTCACAGATTTATTACTAAGACTAAGAAATAATTGAAATAAAATGACATACAGATTGATAGCATTAAGACATACATGAGGAATATGAGAGCCTTCATCAAGTCTTTGAAGGTTCAAATTGGTCAGTTTGTATCGATTGTCAATACCCAACAAAAGGAAAAGCTTTCTAGTGATACCAAAGTCAACTCGAGAGAGTAATTTAATGTAATTACTTTACGAAATGGTAAATTGATTAAAGAAGCATGTAAAAAAAGTCAATTAAGGTAGATTTGACTTCATCACCTTTGGAAGAGAACACTCTTCAAAGGAGGATGACCATAGTTCAAAAGTAGCCTATAAAGTGCTATCAATAAAGCCTACTTTACCATATCCTTAGAGATTCCAAAAAAGAAGTAAAATGCCTAATTCACTAAATTTCTAGACATCTTTAAGAAAATCCACATTAATATTCCCTTTATTGATGCTTTTGGAGCAAATGCTTAATTATATTAAGTTCATAAAGTATGATCTATTGAAGAAAAGATATTTTAGGGAGTTTGAAATAGTGATTTGTCAAAAGAGTGCATTGCCATCATTTAGAGAAAATTATCACAGAAGTTAAAGGATCTGGGAAGTTTTACGATTCTCTATACCATTAGTAATACCTTCTTCAAGAAAGCATTATGTGATTTGGGGTAGCATAAATTTGATATCGTTATCTATTTTTAAAAACCTTGGTTTAGAGGAAGTCAAACTAATGATAGTCTTCTTACAATTAGCAAATCGATTAATCACATACTTTTAGAGAATCATTGAAAATAGTTTGGTAAAGGTTGATAAATTCATTTTTCTGATAGATTTTTTTGTTCTTGACATGGAAGAGGATAGTAAAGTTCCTCTTATCTTCGATTGACCATTTTTAGCTATAGACAAAGCATTAATTGATTTGTAGATTTATAAACTTACATAACGGATTAATAAAAAAAGAAGGTAAGTTTTAATATTTACCATTCTATGCAATAGCTAAATGCGATAGCCACGTGCAATTGGGTTGAGAGTATCAAAGACTTTGTGATGAAGTCATAAATGAGATTAAACCCTAAAGAAATATCAGAGATATGTTTGACTATCCCAAGGATGGGTAGTTCTAAGATGATCAATGAGGATTCAAAGGTTAATGCATCTTATGAAGTGCAACAAACTATGGAAATCTTGGATAATGACATTAATGCTGACATATGTCAAGCTTTTTATGAAGAAAATAAAAAGATAGCATGACAAAAGGATTGTTAAGCAATTATTTGAGTCAAAGCACAAGTTATGCTCAGCAACTCCAAGCTAAAAGAATTTCTTAATGAGTTACGCTCAAGATGATATGGTCTATTTGTGGTAAAGAGAATGTTTCCTTTTGGTGTCATGGAAGTAAAAGGAAATGATGGAAGAATGCTCAGAGTTAAGGAACAAAGTTGAAGCACCATTATAGAAAGAAAGATGGGAAGATCGCTCGAGTCTATCTTGATGACCCAACTTGAAGTCACTAGTCTTTCGTCTAGCTCAAACATTAAACTTAGTGCTAGTTGGGAGACAATGAAACAATTTCTATTTCTTTTGTAGTTTGCTTTCTTTTATATTGTTTTAGAAGTTTAATTATTTTTTAGCTTCCAAACAATGGCTTTTTAGTTGTCAAAGATGTCAACATAAGGAAACAGTTGAGAAGAGAGAGTTTGGACTACAAAATGGAGTTGTAGTGATTAATAGGAGATATGAATAACTCTCATCTCTCATATATTCACTTTTCCTATAAGCTATTCATAAATGAGGTCTAAAGTATGATCTTCATCTAGAGGTCAAAAGAGCTAGTAAATAGCCTTGATATCTACAGTAACAAAAGTATTACCATTAATTCATGTGGTAATCTACTTCAAACAGCTATTTGGTTATTGTACAAGTTGAAGCTTTTGTTAAATTGTTCCAAAAAAGTAGTTTGCAAATAAGCGTTGAAATCCTTAAAAGAAAGTACTAACAACACATAAACAAAGAAGATAAACTTAAGGACATTGATTAAGTTCAAACTACGAAGAAATAGATCATAATAAAATTTAGGAATATATATACATATCAATTTAACCAATAACTTTGCATGCGAAAGATGAGCTTGTGAGGGCATGAGGCAAACCGCTGACCAATAGCTTCTATTGTCTTATACATCTATTGCAATCTTTGTCCTAATAAAAATATAAAATTAATTAATTTATTAAATATATAACATCTAAGCAAGTTAAAATAATACATTCAAGTAAGTTTAATAATAAACTAAACTCAAGCAATTATAAACATTTGACCATGCATTCTACTGATTGTTCAACCATATGCTCGACTATGCTAAAACCTTCGTTTGACCAAATTCACTTCAGTTGAACGTGCTGCAAATTTACTCAAGAATAATTTTCGATCAAAAATACCCTCACTAACAATCAACATATGTACCTAAACTACAGTTTATATGTTTTAATCTAAAATTTTAAATGAAAGAATGAAATTAATCGATTTGTGGGAGATTTTTTTTTTTTTGTCAAATAAAATAATTGTACAAAAAGTAGGAATTTGATTGCTGAAAGATTGTCGTTAACAACTTTAATTTGATCGATTGGTTTGGTCAAATATTTGGCTTTCGGTTCTTGTAGGAATAAAAGGATTTTGAAATAATTTTAAAAATAACTTTTAAAATTATGTTATTTAGGTCATCAGAGGTAATTTTGTCCAAAATAATTATTTGATTTAATTTGTAAAGATTTTTTAGACATGATTATTTTTGAAAATAAGGATAAAAAGTGGTTATTTTTATCAATTTTTAAAATTTTTTTTAGGGTACACCGTACACTTTCTTCTTGATAAAGGCAATTTCCTCCCCCTCACTGAAGGAAGAAAAAAAAAGAAAAACACAATCAATCGAATCATTTTATGTCTCCTTAATTTATTTTAGCGGGTAGACTTTTCTCTTTTTAAGAATAATTTTCTCCCTGCAATTAAAATAGAGAAAAGAAAAAATACACAATCAATCAAATGAATATAAATATTAACTTACACGAGATAATAAATGTAATATATACTAATAACGCACTCTTTAGAGTTATTCTTTAAGTTACTTTCTATTTTTTTTTTTTTTTAAGTTTCACAAAATCTACCTCGCTTTACAAATACTCCTTACTCAATACGGGTAAGTATAAAAAAAAAACTTGTTTGATATTTTACTTGTTTGATATATCTATTTTTTTTTTTGTAACTGAAGTATTCGGATTAGTTTACGCGTATTTTGATTAATCATGGAGCAGATTAGCACAACATCTTACCGTCATGATCTCCCATTTAAATTATGGACACATTCAAAGAATCAAACCCAAGATCCTGTATTTAATCATATAGTTTTAAATTTACTCTTATCAACTGGACTACTCATAAATGATTGTTTGATATTATTATAAATAACTCGACTGAATCATGAATACTAACTCACTATATAAAATAAAAGTGAAAAATAAAAAAGACTACGATCATTCTAAATAAAAATACATGGTTCTTGTTATTTAAAATTAAATCCTATAAAATACAATTATTATAAAGAGGGATAAGGATCAATAGCTTTTTAATTTTATAGTATTTTATTATTTTTAATTAATTTTAATGTTATTTAATTATATTTTAATTGATTAGATATTAATTTTTTTAAAATTAATATTATATTTATTTAAAATTAAGTATTTTATCCTCGCTTGTGATAGAATAGATATTTATAGAATTAAAGCTCAAATAAGATCGGAAAAAAAAATCTAAGACAACCTTGAATTCCACCCAGGCAAAAGGAGAAGACTAAAACTACGCGCAATTCTTAGTCGTCCGATTCAACCAAATCTGCGCGACGTAAACACTCCCAACAAATGCACGTCGAAACTACTACTCCCGACAAATGAGGTCCGACCGGAAGGACCGGGAAACTACCAACCATCGTGTGCCATATTTCCAAGCTGTCGGCCACTACTTTTGCTCTTAATTCACTGCATTGTGGTTTATGTAATTACTGTGCACCCATCCACATCGTCTAGCCAGAGCACACCCATGACAATGCTGTTTCGATTAGCCAATAAATGCATAACATGTGGTGCCCCAAAAATTTGTAAGAAATGGCCGAAAGGGAAATTTCTTTTTTGTTTTTAATATCATAAGACTATTTTTATGAATTTAAACTCATTAAAATACAAATATTATTTACTCTATAAGAATATATTTTATTAATTTTTTTATATAATTGCTGATTGGTTTGCGGATGTATAGCGGAATAGCTTAAACATGATATTTTGTTGACCTCTTTACAAAAGATAAAAGGGTTTTTTTATTAGTTTTTGTTTTTTTTAGAGTCTAGGGAATTTTGGCACTCAGAGATGGATTTCAATCATTTCTTCGAGCATTAAAAGTTAAATTTGAATATAAAACTCAAGCGAGAGTGTTGTAGGCACAAAAGTGAGCTCAGATCGAACCTTAAGGACCGCAGTGCTGGAATTCCAATGCAGATCAGTTAAAAAGAATAATTAGCTTTTATCATCACCTCAGGACGAATTAGATGGCGAGCTATATATGAATGAAAAGCTTTTGATGTCTGGCTTATAGAAAATTTTACGGTTCATAAATCGAAGATTTATCGAAAAAGGTATTGTATTCAGATTGACTGCTATGCAGGCTAAATAGAAGAAGCAAGTATGAAGAAGTCAGAACTTACAGCACCCATATTCAGTGCCACGGTGCTCAACGGGACCCATTTCGTTTTCTCTTCTTTTAAGGCTTCTAAACTGGATCCAATTCAAACTAATAATATATAAATATTAAAAAAAATTAAGAAATTCTTTTTTTAATTAAATATATAAAAAATCAAATAAATATATTAAATATAAATATAAATAATAAAATAATAATCAATATAAATCAATTTTTAATACGAAGAATTTTTCTAATTTGAAAGATAAAAATTACAAGATCATTTTAAGAGTTCACCTAAATCTTTACTATAAATATTTAAATATAAATTTAAATTAAGTAAATATAAAATATATCCAACAATCATTAATAATAATAAAATAAATACTTTTAATAATTACAAATAAATAGCAACTTAAAAATAACTAAAAATTAGTAAGAAACAAATTTTTCTTACCAAAAATAAGTATCTTTAAAAATTACTTCTAAATCTAAGTTATAATAATTTAAACAATAAACCAACCGTTTAGATTGAAGAGTAAGATATTCTGAACATACCTCTAAAATTTTAACTCGATCGAACAGTAAATCTTCCTTTAATCGTAAAAAAAAACGAAAAATGTGCACTTGACAAATTTTTTTGGAAGTATCAATGTCTTTTTTTTGCTGCATGCACTTCTGTCTCCACTACCTTCTTTTTGCAATTGAATTATTATTTATATTAAGGTTATAAGAAATTAATGGGTTAGGCTAAAAATTATTTGAGCAAAGTCTAACAAATCTCCCTCTCCATCTCAATTAAAGAGAGATCATAACACCAAAATATCATGCAGAAATCAAGTCGGCCTTACACCAACAAAATTCAAATTTCTTCTTTAAAAGTGTCTTGATCACATATCAGCACCATTGTCATTTATATGTACTTTCTTGAATTTTATCTCTCTAGACTCTAAAGGATCTCGAATCTAATGATATCTAACATTAATATGTTTGGATTTTAAATGAAAAGTAGAGTTCTTCGTAAGATATATAGCACTTTAATTATCATATAGTAACACAAAACTATCTTGATTTAAACTAATCTCCCACATAAACTTTTTCAATCAAAGCAACCCTTTATGTGCTTTTGTGACTATAATGAATTCTACTTCTATGGTAGATAAAGCAACACATTTCTGCAAATTAGACTACCATACCACTATTCTCTCTAAGAATTTCATCAAATAATCCGAAATAAATCTTCTAGTATTAATATCTCCTACCATGTTTAAATCGTTAAATCCAACGATTACCAATTCCTCACTTTCAAATGAAAGTTTCAAATTGAAAGTATTTGAAAGATATTTCAAAATCCACTTCACTAAATTTTAATGATCTCTTCCTAGATTTGAAAGAAAATGACTAACTATTCTTATAATATAAGCTAAATTTAGTCTGGTACAACCTATTACATATATCGAACTACCAACTACAGATGTATAAGGAACACTTTTCATCTCTTTCACTTCCTTCTCACTAGATGGACATTGGTTGGTACTAAGTTTAAAGTGTATAGTAAGAGGGATGCTAATCGCTTTAACTTTATTCATGTTAAATCGCTAAAGTACTTTCTTAATATACTTTTCTTGTTATAACCAAATCATTCTAACTTTTCTATCATAATTGATCCTTATTTTAAGAATTTACTTAGTTGGCCCTAAATCTTTCATTATAACTATCTTGCTCAAATCACTCTTCAACTTCTTAATCTTAGAAGCATCTTGGCCAACTATAAGCTTATCATCAACATAAAACTACGAGATGATATAATCACTATTATGACTGTGGTATCCATCATCATGAAGCTTTTCAGTTAAATCAAATTAAATTAAATATCAAGTGCATGCTTAACATCTTTGAGAAGTAATGGCGTTCTATTTTCAGTTTCTAAACTAACTTTTTCCATACCTATTACTTTGGTCAAGCTATCATTACCCATCTTCAATGTATCGAAGTCACCTGATGTATAAAAAGTGAAAAATTCTCATTTAGAAGTGATATGATAGAATGCTCCGCTATCAACAATCCAATTTGACTAACCACGTGTAGCATTCACATTATTATCATAGCACATAGTGACAAGCTCATTTGACATACTAACAACTTGATCATCTTTATTACGATTATTCTTTTCTTTTTTACTATTGCCATTATTTTTTTCTCTTTTAAGCTAAAAATAATTTTTTTTAATATGACCTATCTTACCATAATGATGACATTCAATATTATTTTGTCATAATCTTGATTTGTTTTTGTTTTTGCCTTTATCTCTTGGGTCTCTACTCTGACTTTTTTTCTTTTTCTTTGTAACAAAGACTTCTGAATTTGATGAAGAATCCTGAATTTTTCTTCTTATTTTCTCATTCAAGATCCCGTTTTTTTAATAAAATCTATAGTAAGTGTACCATTAGGAGCTAAATTATAGAGCGATATATGAAAAGTCTCCCAAGTATCCGACAATGTACCAAGCAACCACAAGTCATATATCTCATCTTCAAATTTAATATTATTCGCTAAAACTTAATCCAATAATCTTCAAAACTCATTCAAATGATCTGAAATTGATTGGCTTTATCTATATTTTAAACTTTTTAAGTTGTTTAATTAAAAATATTTTGTTATTACCGGTCTTTCTCGTATATAACGACTTAAGCTTGTTCCACAAAGTTCTAGCATGTGTTTTCTTGTTAATATAATTCAAAACATTATCATCTATAAACTATTTAATGAACCCCACATAACTTTATATTTAAAAGTCCAATCAAAATTACTCATATTCTCGGGTTTCGATTCACCAAATACTGATAAATGCTAACATTTCACATATAACAGATCTTTCATCTTACCCTTTCAAACATGATAATTTATTATATTTGAACTAACCATTATGTTTGTACTTGATTCCATCATTCAATCAAACATAATATCAACCAAGCTTTGATACCACTCTCTTAGAAAAAAATTACGGAATTCTCTATTTGATTAAACCCATGAGGAACTAAACAAACACACCAAATATAAATATGGACAGCAAAATACTAATTAACATAAGTTAATTTTTAACATAGAAAACTCCTTTAATTTAAAGGAAAAAAACCATATCATTGTTCTCAAAATCCACTCAAATCTTCACTATAAATCTTTAGGTATAAACCTCAATCCAATAGGTACAAAACCTATCCCACATCATAAATAATAATAGAGTAAATACTTTTAATAATTATAAGCGAAGATTAACCCAAAACTAACTAAAATTGGTAAAAAATAAAATTTTCTCATCCAAAATAAGAACCTTTAAAAATTGCTTCTAGATTTGAGTTATAATAATTTAAACGATAAATCAACCATTCAAATTAAAAAGTAAGATCGTACCTCTAAAATTTTAGCTCAATCGGACAATGAATCATCCTCCAATCATTAGAAAAACAAAAAGTGTACAATGAAAAAATTTTTTGGAAGTGTCACTGTCTTTTTCTGTTGTCTGCACTTTTGTCTGTACTGCCTTCTTTTTGCAATGCAATTGTTATTTATATTAAGATATAAGAAATTAATGGGTTGGGCTAAAAATTATTTAGGTAAAACCCAACAATAAACAAGTCTTAAGTGATTGTTTTTAAGGGAAACGAGTTGTATAGTCTCTAAGGATAAAACACACACACACACAAAAAGAAAGGAATCAAGAAACTAAAGAGAGAAATATGAGCTTTAAAGGAAAAATTTTGCAAATCGGATACCGAAAGCACAATCAATTGATTTATTAAGTGTTTTCTTATTAAACTTGTTTTTTATGTATTATTTAAGAGTAATATTTTTATTTGTTTTAATATGTTCTATGTCATGTCCCAGTCCGTGAAGTTCACATGTGATAATCGTTACAAACCTTTGATTTATATTTACTAGAGAAGAATGCATTAAGAACCTGTAAGACTTCTATGTACTTGATAAAATAATTCAAAATACACTTAATATAATGAAATCAAATAACCCAACATCCAATAACTCAAGTTCCCTTTTTCCAAACCATTCTCCAATACAAAATCAAAAATCAATTCACAATTTCTCAATCCAAAATCCAACCAATCCCAAACCAAAGTCAATACAAATATCTCATCTCAAATTAGAAAATAATACTCATATCTCTAATCCATTTCATATTCATTTACAACACTTTCAAATAAACAAATTTGCTGTCATAATATTTCTTACCCAATATTTCTCTATCATATTTCAAAAACATTTATAAAATTCAGTAATTACTCCAAAAATATAAATCATCAATGATCATAAGGATTACAAATACAAACCATTTGAAGTTTACATTGATTTGATCTAAATACAATAAAAGATAAATATTAAAATTTAAATACATAAATATATCGAATAAGCATTCAGTAGATCATCTAATCTATAGTAATTTAAGATGAGGCATTATATTTGAAGGTACACAAATCTTCTCTAACTCTATCTCTAATACACTACGTACTTAGTATGCCCTAAAACTTAAAAAGGGTGGGGGGACGTTGTTATTAGTGGAATGAGTATATAGATGCATACTCTGTGAATGAGTATCTCTCTCTCTCTCTCTCTCTCTCTCTCTCTCTCTCTCTCTCTCTCTCTCTCTCTCTCTCTCTCTCTATCTCTCTCTATATCTCTATATATATATATATATAGATAGATAGATAGATAGATAGATAGATAGATAGATAGATAGATAGATAGATAGATATATAACATTTAAAATTTATATTTGTAAACATAAAAGTGGTTTTAAAATAAAACTAGAAAATAGTTTATTTAATTTAAAACATTAGCCTACTAATTCAAAATCATTAAGTTGGCTCATTTTCTCGATGATTACTCGGGTCAAGAGTAATCTTGAGATCGTAAATGGATTTTTCATGCTTATAAAAATCAACAATCTTGAAATAAAAGATCTTTTAAATAAAATATAGAAGTATGGATGTTTATAAAAAAAAAAAAAAACTTTATCCACCATTGATATTGGCCTTGAGTAGTCATATGCGATCTCACATGACTATTCTCGATATTTTCATATAGTAGACCACTTCATCATAAATGGGATTATTATCTCCTTTATAATGGTCCAATCGATTCATCACTTACCCGAATGATCTCTCCTATGTTTATTATAGACTACTAAAACCATATAGTAACATATAGCTCTTCGGCCATAATATCATAAAATAAATCATATAATCCAAAACCATTAACTATATTATCACATCAATTCATCATTATATCCAATCCAAATAATCATCATTTATATATTTGTATCAATATATAAATTCAAAACAAGGATTGATATGTTCATCAAACCTATTTATAAAATTATCAAGTATAAATTCATTATCAAAATCATTTTGTAACTATATACATTGGAAATAGTCATCAATATAAAAAAATCAAAATCACAATAAGCCTCTTGACCTCAATCTCATATAATCCATAATACAAACCGAAGTCAGTTTAAAAATAAATCATAATTTAATATTTAATAGAAAACATAGAATATAAAATCATGTTTTTAAATTCTTAATACATTCAAAATATTTAAGTTTTGACAAGCATTTTAAAAGAAATAAAAATAAGTAAAAAGGGTCCACTCACTGCTTAGGGAGAATGTGCACTCCCTATTATCCTTACGATGCATAGGCTCCTCTCTTGTGGGATTCATGCCTACTTACATTAATAACAATACTCAAATTAGTCTTAAAATCCAAATAACAATAATTTAACCCCAAATGCATGATTATAAAATCTAGTTCCAGTTTTCCTAGTTGACTTTCAATTATTGAGGTATATCTTATTTTTTGGCCATTTAATCGATTTTTAATAATGAAATCCCATTATCAATTCAAATCCAATAATTATCGATAATTCAGACTTAATTTGGCATTATGATTTACTATCTTATTCTTGTCCCTATAAATCGATTTCAAATTCTTAGCAATTCAACCTCTAATTTATTTATTTCATGACCTAAATAGTATAATTTAAATCAATTTATCAAAATCGAAC
This sequence comes from Trichilia minutiflora, assembly GCA_035590515.1. Lineage (NCBI taxonomy): Eukaryota > Viridiplantae > Streptophyta > Magnoliopsida > Sapindales > Meliaceae > Trichilia > Trichilia minutiflora. The sequence continues at coordinate 10,874 of JAVXUL010025774.1, forward strand.
TTAAATATATAAAAACAATAATTATACAGTAAGTTTCTCATTAGCAATACAAATTAAATATTTTAATTTAGATTTAACTATTTTATATTAAAATCATATTTTAATACATTTGATAATTTTTATTATCATATTTTCTTGTAATTTATATTAAATTACAACAATATATCTAAATAAAAATTCTTTAACTCTTTAAAGAACAATTAATATATAACACTTATATATATTTATTTTGGCCTTTTATATTATCCCAGAAGGTGCTAGTCCTCTAAAGATAATATTTACTTGCTCCCGTATTTTCTAAAATGTACAAAGATATTGGTGTGATCATGAAAGTTCACTGTGATTTAGTTGTGAGCATGTATCAAACTCTTTGGGTGAAACCCGTCCCTTAGTTTATGGGTATTATAATAAATATCTCATGAGATTCCTTCCATAATATCATGTTTATATCATGCATTAGAGGGTAAGATAACTTGAATTTATTTTGGAGAGGGTGTGAGCTATGAAATTCAAGTTTATAAGAAAGAATAAGATTTTTGATCCTAAAATTATCTCTAATTAAAAAAAAGTTTCTACCATTTTTGTAGAGCTTAGAGAGCTTTTCGTTGATATATTATGTGTCATGACCTGACCCGTGGGTCCCATCTGTGACAACGCCACAGACCTCTAGGGTGTACCCAATAACACAGGATACCACCTGTAGGCCTGTAAGGCTTATACAAAATCTGTTTAACACAAAAACATTTCATAAACACTTTCAAATATTCATCCACACAC
>JAVXUL010025836.1:0-11647 GCA_035590515.1 Trichilia minutiflora
TTCATATACATTCTTTATATATGAGCATACCAATATAAAGAAAACAACTAATGTATGTGAATAAAGAACAATTCTTTTATTGATAAACAAAAGTTAATACAAGATTACTAGTCCTGAAACTGACAACATAAATAGTTTTTAGGTCATACACTAACATATAGCACATACGTAAGGAACAATTTGATAATTTCATTTATCGATTAAACAAAAATATCTAGACAATTCACATACATTCTTTATATATGAGCATGTCAATATAAAAGAAAAAACTAATGTATGTGAATAAAGAACAATTCTTTTATTGAGAAACAAAAGTTAATACAAGATCACTAACCCTGAAACCGACAACATGAATGATTTCTAGGGTATACACTAAGATATAGGGCTTTTGATCCTTAAGAAGTGATCTATGAATGGGCATAATTAATTTCAAGAGTTGAAATTGAAATTCCAAGTGTTGGAAACTTTAAGTTTCGCTAGAAAACCTAGGTTAATCAAAAGTATTTTGGTTTAGTTTCTTGTAAAGCCATTGAAGGGATTTGAATGTCAAGGGCGTCACTCTTTAGAAAAGGAGCTAATTTGGTCCTCTGAAACTTCAAATTGGTTGAACACAATTCAATAGAGCTTGGATATACGGTATGTTTTTTATTAAGCTTTTAAATTTATCCATTTTTACTCAATGCCCAGATCCTTAGCATACAACCTTATATTTGATATTTTTAAGACACTTTGCATGCTAGAAACTTACAATAGGTGGCAGTTAAAATGCATCACCCCAAAAAGTGACTGGTAAATTAGCTTGCTCCATTATAGATGTGAACCCTGTATCCATAACCTAAGGGTATATCTATCATTTTACCTTTTTATTGTGCATACATTTGCCCCCATTTCAACACCATTAACATGTCAACACAGTTTTATATTTATTTAGGGAATTTAAGGTTGTTAAGATAGAGTTTTCTAAATTTGGGGAGGATTCAAGTGAGAATTTTCAATGTTGATGAGTTCGATCGATCGAATAAGGTGATTCATTCGACCGAAGTTTTGAGGACTCTCTGAAAGATTTGTGACATTTATTTGTTCGAACGAATAGGAGAATTCATTTGATCGAATGAGGCTTTATTCAACCAAATGGGTGATTGGTTCAACCGAAGTGTTGGTTCATTCAAATGAATAGAGAAATCGCTCGACCAATAAAATGGAAGCTAATTAAAATTTTTGAGTGTCGAAGCATTCGTTCGAACGAACCCTGATTCGTTCGACTGAAGGGAGAGTTCATTCGAACGAGGTCCAATTTTTTCGATCGAATCGACGCAAAATGATGATTTTGTCCTCATTTTAGAATCTTCTCCTTAAGATAACTTAAGGGCAAAATGATAATTTTATTTTTTCTATAAAAAGGGGACTGAGGCCTCAGATTTCACAATTTCTACATTCTTCTTTCTCTTTTCCTCTCTTCCCCTCATATTCTCTCTGTTCTCTCTATCCATCACCTATATTTGGCCATATTTTTGATTTCTCTTCATAAATCATCTGTCTTCTATGTGTCTAACTCCCTAAAAGCTTTGATTTGCTTGTAGAAGTGTAGAAAACAGAAATGAAAAGCTAGGATTTCAGGCTATATTTTGGAGTTTTTTGAGTTTAAGGTCGAATTAGAGTAAACCGACCATACCATGAGATTCGTAGCCTCATTTCTAACATGTCTGTATATTTTATTTCGTATTTTATCAACTTTAATTTGTATGGGTTTTACTATTTATCCGAGTAGATTTCGATAGTTTCGATGTATGTTTTGTGGTTTTTGCATGCTAGTTAGAGTATAGAATAACTCAGCAAGTCGTTAATAAGTTATAGATATAATTTGGAGAAAATGGGCGAACATAAATAGTAATCAGAGTTACTGTTTTGACGAGCATATGGGATCTACAGGTTTAAATTACGAAATCGAGTCAAATAGCGATAGTACAACAGTAATGTGGATTATTAGCATTAATACCTAGGCGTTTATACGAGTAATGAGAGATTTGATCGATTTCGTGTATTTTTCGATTTTAGAAAAACTTGAACTATCTTATGTATCACGTATATGTGAATAGGCGATGGAGCGCGAGAGAGGAATTCATGTATCGAACCAAAGATCGAGGGGAACTGGGGAGTGTATACCCTCCCTAAACAGTGAGTAGACATTTTATACTTTTACTATTTTTAAATATAAATTTCTAATAATTGTATGTAAACATTTGATCAATGCTATGATTTTATGAATATTATTTTGGTTTTATGTACACATGTTTTATATGAGAAATGGCCAGTGGCCAAGTATGTAATGTTTATATTTTGTTGATGATACGGCCAGTAGGCCAATGTTGTTTGTTTCTTATATGATGTTATAACCAGTAGACCAGATTTTTATATCTATTATGATGAAGGCCATGAGAGTCAGGTTTATATGTTGGTGAAGACGGCCATGTGGGCCGAGATTATTTACTGTAGCTACAAGGGAGGTAGCCTAGGGTCGGCCTGATTGAGAGGTCGTCTAGGTGAGTGGAGACTTCATAGGTAAGGGTGGTGTATAGATGTATTATTATGTTGATGAGATGTCATTCGACCAACTGTGAGTCTCATCGGATTAGTCATGGATGTCACCCCATGGTTAGTCTGAGGCGAATGTCAGTGATGGGCATATTTTTATAATACTAAACCATACATATTTTATTCTTTGCATTCAAAATCTGTTTTTATAAATAGCATGATTTTATTGCATATAAAATCCATTGACGATTTTGGGATGCCCAGGGACAGGGTAATCTTTGAGAAAGGCAGCCAGCCCAATGATTTTAATATATGTTTTGAGATTTCAAAATAAAAGAAATATTTATTATTTTGTTGAAATGTTTGTAAGATATTTTAAATGAGCTTTTCCATTTATGGATGAATGTTTACTTTTAGTTTACTTAGGGACTATACTTCCGTATACTCACCCCCCTCACCCTTCAGTTTCAGGTTCGCTTAGTTATCAACTAGCGGTGATTTTTCTAAGATAGAGAGATACATGTATACCTTGAGATTGACTCACTTAGAGAAGTCTAGTCACTAAAATCGTTTTTATGATTTAAATATGTATTTTAATTATGTATTGAAAACGAATGTATAAGCTGCTTTGATAATGTTTCTAATTTGTCTGAGATTTGATACTTTTTATATTTTGATGATATCTTTATGGAAATGATTAAATTGTTCCTTATAGAAGTGTTTGTGACTTTCTTAAAATAATTTGAAGTTTGGGTGTTGGGTTGGATTTGTTTTGGAAGTGTTATATTAAAGGTTTTGAAATAGGTTTTATTTAAGCCTTACAAGCTCACAGGGTGTATTCTGGTGATTGAATACACTTTAGAAGTCTATGGTAGTTGTCACGCCTGGGACCCACGAGTTGGGGCGTGACAATAGACCTAACCATTTCTAGAAGAGTTTTATTCATTCTCTCCATAACTCCATTTTGTTGTGGATATATAGAATTATTAACTGTCTAATTATACCTTTTGACTTATAAAAAATTTTAAACTACTCAGAAAAGTATTCTCTACCTCAATCGATTTATAACGTTTTTACTCTTATGTCGAACTGATTTTTCACTAGGGATATATAATCTTTAAGATAGTTTAATGCTTCATATTTATGTGATATCAAATAGACATTTCTATATTGAGTAAAATCATCAATGAAAGTAATGAAATATATAGCTCCATGTCTAGCTCTAACATTCATTGGACCATAGATGTCAGAATAGATTATTTCTAATGGAATTTTAGCTCTAGTTTATTTATTAAATGGATTTCGAGCCATTTTTCCCATAAAGCAATGTTCACATATTAACATTTCAACTTTCTCGAGTGGGTCTACAAAACCTTCTCTTGCCAGTCTTTGCATTTGTTATTAGCCTATATGGCCTAAATTCAGTAAATTATTTGAAGTAAATGCTACTAATGAAGAAACAAATTCATTAACATTAGTACTAACATCAACATCCATCATAATAAAACCATTTATTATATAACTTGAACAATAAAATAAGTCTTCAAATAATAAATCAACACCAGGACCATGAAAGTTCATAAAAAAACTAGCTTAAAGAGATCAATTACAGAGATTAAATTCTGTCACATTTGTGGAGCATACAATACATCATGTAGAATGAGAATTCGATCGCCACACAAAACTAACTTTTATGAGCCAATTCCTTTTACTTTTACTCTATTGTTGTCCCCCACATATAATCATTTTGATCTTTATAGAATGTGATGATATTCTATAAAGTATCTCTATCATTGGCTATATGGTCTGTGGTACCTGAACTTACAGTTTACAAAGGATTAGATTGAATTAAAAATATAGAACTAAAAAGAATGTAACATTAAAATTTGCATTAAAATTCTTTACCTTTTCTTTGTCAATGCCCTACTTGGGCTCTGAACAATCTCGGGCAAAATGCACCTTGTTGCCACAATTATAGCATTTGATTTTTGATATATTCGTCTTTTTCTTAAAAGGACCTTTTCCTTTCTTTTGATTTAGCTTATTTTTCTTCCAGCCCTTCTTCACTCCTTTACCTTTTCCTTGAAGCCCTTCATTAGTTGGCCACTTTGAACTAGAACCTGTCAAATATGCATCAGCATCTGGTCTTGTCACTTCTATACGATCCTCTTTTTGTTCAAGATGACGAGTATCATCATCAAAAGTTTTAATGCTCTTATTTGGGTTAGGTGCACCTTTATTTGCTCTCATTTGTGTGGTAAAGACTGAATGATAGCCTAGAGTTACTGTTCATCAGTCATAACATGGTCAACCACTTTAAGTTTGTTAATCATATTTGACTTGTGGCACAATTATTGCCTCGTGCTATGATTTGCTCACTTCTTATAAATATCAAACTTAATTGCAAGTTGTCTAAGCTTAGTTATGAAAGTTTAACCAAACTTCTCTTTTAAGGCTTCCCACATCTCAAAAGCTGTGATATATTTGCAAAAAACTTGCATGATATCATCCTCCATACTCTCAACATGGTAATCCTAGTGAGATAATTCTTTCTTTTCCAATCATTATAAGCCTCTAACTCTCTCCTATGTTGTGCAATATTACTTTCCCAGGCTATTCTATGGTATTATTCAAACATTCTAGTGCCTCTAGCTCCTCCAGCATATATTGGATTTTCATACTCCAAATTTCATAGTTATCCCCATTAAGCCTAACTCCTTTATTCAATTTGGTAACTATGTTTTTTGTTGTTGAAACCATTTGTCTAAGAATTTTAACTGTATAAAATTTGCATGAATATTAATGCCTAATACAGTACGAACGTAAATCTTTACAAATGAACAATAAATTAATAACGATGCACATAAGGTATAGAATCAAAAGCCTACATGAAGTACCCTATCAACCTCCATGATCCTCATTTGTATTCATCATTAACTTAATTTTATTATATAAAGTTTGGTTCTAAAAAATATATATATTATTTTGAAACCTCCCACATGGCACAAACAATCTCTATTATTATGTTAATAAAAAATTATAAAGGAAAATAACACTTTCATAAATAAATAAATTATTTACATAAATGTGCATAGAATTAACAAATAATTCTACTTAAATTAACAAATAATTCAAATAAATGACTACTGAAAACAGGAAACATATATTTGATTGAAACTTAATAACATTAACTCTCTTAGAGATCGAATCTATAATCTGTTTGAGGTTGGGATGAAAAATTGTTCTTCCTAAACCTTCTTTTGCTTTGTACAAACAATATTTCTAGTTTGTTATATGTTTTACTAGATTTAAGAGACTTTCATAAATTATACATAATAATTTTTCAAATTTTTTAAAAAATATTATACAAAATAAAAAATTATTATGTATAATTTATGGAAGTTATTTTTGAAAAAATATTATACAAAATAAAATTTTTAAATTTTTCAGGCAAGTAGCATCCAGTAAGATAGCTTCTTGAATTTTCTCATTTAGCTGAATCACACATTAAATTATATCCATGTCCGAATTCAATCTTTGATTGTGCAAATCAATCAACAAGTCTCCAATTCAAAGTCTCTGAGTTTCAGTATGTATCCTAATAGAGGTTCGAATAATGTATATCATTTTTCCTTGATAAACAAAAAAAATATATAATTAGGTATGTACATGAGAAAAGTCAAACACAAAGTCCAGTAATAATAATAATAATAATAATAATAATAATAATAATAATAATAATACTCAATCAATGAAAATTTTATTTTGGTGAATTATTACAAAAATAATTCATAATTAAAAAAAATTTAAGTGCTTAAAGTTATGGAAGAGTTAATTTTTTCTATAATTATATTTATAATTAAAAACTAACAATAAAAATAAGGTTAATCCAGTGGCAAAGGGAAATCTTTATATATGTTAGGTGTTGGGTTTGAATCCTAACACATTCAAACTTTTTAAAAATTATTACTAATATGACCCTTGATGTTTTCATAATTGTAAATTATGCCCAAAACTTTATGTAACTGTGAATATAACGTAAAACTTTAAAAAAATATATTCTAGTCCCTAAAACAGTGTCATCTTCTACCTCCCGTGGGTCAAGTGGAGTTGACCCGACCTAGTTAGAGTCCAGAATGTTTATCTGACCATAACTCAATGATTTTAATTCCATTTTATGCGTTTAAATAGTTGATGTTCATGGTCTTTTCATTCTCTACATGATTATATAATCATTTCCTATAAATAGTCATCTTAACTATGCAGAAACATGAATTTAAGTTTTAAGCAGTGTAATAGTCGTTCTAACTATACAAAAACATGAATTTAAGTTTTAAACAGTGTAAATTTTCACGTTTTTCAGATATAAAATTTCGTGCCTTTTAAATCTAGCTTTGATACCATGTTAGAAAATAAATATAAGGTCGTAAATCATATTTATGGATTTCTTCTGCCGTAAATAAAGATCCTTTTTCTGTTGATCGAATCCGAGCTACAAAAATAGACACTAAATATAGAAATTATAACCTAAATACTATGAGTTCTTAAAACTACAGAGAACGTAATCAAAACAATCCCAAAACTCTCAAAAAAAAAATTTCTTAGCTTTATGGGTTAAACTTCCTTATCCATCATGGGTGTCATAAGGAGTTATGACTTTATAGAGTTAGAATGGAGTTAGATCGTGGAAGGTCAGTAAGAATTTAGAAATATTATTTCAATTTCATTCTCCTCAATACATGTTTTAGTTAGCGTTATACTAGCGACATTGGCTGTCGATATGACAATCCATAACTATAAAATGAGAGACATGTGTGCATGCTTATTTGCTATTTTAAGTTGAATTTGTTATTTCTCACTGCATTCATCCTCTTGAACCCTCTACTTATCTAGGTGACAGAGATTGAGTACAAATTTAAGGAATGAATATTACTGGAATCATTGCCTAGAATTATATTTGTTGAAGAATGATTCAAAGTAATTTAAATTAGTAATAAAAGTTGCAGTAGAATAGGTCTTTTAGAAGATTTATTTGATTTAAATAAAATAGGAATAGATAGGATTTACTATATTTTAAATTATTTTGTTGTCCTTTTATGTATAAATAAATGTTTTGCTTATGAATAATACAAAGAAGAAAATATTCTCTTCCAAACTCCTTCCAAAAACTCTAACATGGTATCAGAGCCTTAGATCCTTGAGAGACTGTGAGATTGCATGAAAAAAAAAAGAGAGAAAAGAGAAAAAAAAAAAGGGCAACTCGCCCTTTCTTCATATTATGCCTCTTCTTAGATCTTAGATTCTTGCACTTTCTTATCTGGGTTCTCTGTATTTGAATTGAAATGGAGTTGGGCAAGCTATTCATTGGTGAGATTTCTTGGGACACAAATGAGGACAGTCTTAGAGAATATTTTCGAACTCTTGGAGAAGTTCTGAAAACTGTAATAATGGAGGATCGGGCCACAGGTCGTACCCGTGATTTTGGTTTTATTGTTTTTGCTGATCTTACTATTGTAGAAAGAGTTGTTATGCAAAAACATATGATAGATGGTAGAACTATTGAGGCGAAGAAGGTTGTTCCAAGGGATGATCAAAACATTCAGAACAAAAATAATAGAAGCATTCATGGCTCACCTGGTCCTCCTCGCACAAAGAAGACATTTGTAGGCGTTTAGCATCTACAAAAAATTACAGATTTAAAATTGAAGAACAAGGAAATTTGGCTGCAGTAGCTGAAGAGGAGACTCTTTTTTGAATTAGTTGGTGAGATGTGCACCAAGAAAGTTTTGGAGAGAAGTGCTCCAATTGAAGGTTGATGAGAAGTGCATCAATAAGTGAAGAGATCAATTGAAGGTTGATAAGAAGTGCATCAACAAGTGAAGAGAAGTGCTTCACAAATTGAAAGGGAGATGAGAAGTACATTTTGAAGTGAAGAAAAGTATTTCACAAAATTTGCAAAATTAAATTTAATTTGATGTATGTAACTTAGAATCAAGGGAAAGTGTTGAAAAATGATTCAAAGTAATTTAAATTAGCAATAAAAGTTGTAGTAGAATAGGTGTTTTAGAAGATTTATTTGGTTTAAATAAAATAAGAGTAGATAGGATTTAGTATATTTTAAATTATTTTGTTATCCTTTTATGTATAAATAGATGTTTTGCTTATGAATAATACGAAGAAGAAAAATATTCTCTTCCAAACTCCTTCCAAGAACTCCAACAATATTTTGGTATGTAAAATTACTTGCTAATTCATTTTGCAAAGTCTTTTAGTTTTCTTTTATTTTCTTTTTTTTCATTTGGTGTTATTTCAAACTTGATAGCCAAGCCACTTCTATAGAATGCAAACGCTGCTAACATTGATGAGAATCCAATGTCATGAAAACCCAGAGTTTCCTCCATAAGGTTTGTCCGAGGAGGTAGAGTCAGAGCCTAGGAGCCTAGGATATGGTAGAAAGGCATAGTTAACTAACAATAAGAGAATATCATAAATATAAATGGATCTAAACCCGATCCAAGGACCCTCTACGACTCAATACCAGGAAAGAGGGTGAGAAAACCTGGTTTAACAGCTCATTTTTTTTCTTTTAATTCATTTCAACAAAGTACAGCTTATTCAATAAAGTAAGTGACTGAACAAACAACACAAAAATTAACGAGAACCAAACTTTACTTCAAACTATTACGGGATCCTTGAACAGAGAAGCAACTTGATCTTTTATCAAATATGAATTTGTGAAACGCTCGCCGTTCTTGTAAAACAAAACAGAAACCCGTGACAAATTTAGAGACCGGTCGAGCAGAGGAAATGGAATAGCATTTGGATTGACAAGATATTCTTGGTTTATATCTTTCCAAGCATTTTCAACTTCTTTGTTCAACACTTTTACTGCTGCTTCTTGGGATACAGCATACTGGCTCATGTAGCATTCGACGGCAGAAGGAATATGACCTCTAACTTGCTCAGCCTATTTATCATGCATAAATGGATTCAAATTGGTTAAAATAATAATGACAATTAAAGCTTGAGAAAAATACGAACCAAGTGTCATCTATAGGTGTATAAGCTTCATTAATTAAAATTGTTCTAAGCTTAATGTGTATAATATTGTTGAGTTGTAACTTTAAGAGTTAAAAAATATTGTAGATGAAATAAAATTATTAATTAGTTATAGAAAGCTTATCATTTAAAAGCAAATACATTTGTTAGGTACAAGAAAATTAATAATTATTGTTAAAGTACAATAAATTACTTTCGTTGTTGTATTTTCACAACAATTCAAAATAAGAAGCATATTAGTATATCTTGTGTACCTCATGACCTTCGATGTCGTTCAAGAGTCTTCCAATAATTTCTGTTGCTGTTACAATCTTAGGGTTTGTAGCAACCCATTTAAAAGCATCCTCAGTTGCAAAAACACCCATCCCAAGAAAAGAATGTGCTACAATAGCAGAACAAGAACTACTTCCCAATGCAACGGAATAATATTCCTCCATTGTTGGAACATGTTGTTCATTCAACCACTTGGCTTCTCTAAAGTAGAACTCAACTAGTTCTTGCATCTGATGATCATTAAGAACAAAATAAAAAATTACAAGTATCTTGTAGTAACAATCAAATGAACCATGGTGCTCACGTTATATGGAGCAAAATTATTTTATTGGTTATCAATAATTTTAATTTCATGCACAAAGTACTGCAAAATTAGGTTATGTATCCAGTTGTATTTCATAAAGTGAGCAGCATAAATTAATTACTGGATCATTTATACATAAAATCGGATATTTATGAAGCTGGATAGTAAGGAATTTAACTGAAATTGCCTACCTTCTCTTTTGCATAACGTACGCAGTGTGATCTTCCTTCTTTGATCAATTCTTTCTCAATTTCATTGTAAAAATCTAGGAGTGCCTTATATAATACTTTCATATATTCTGGAAGTACACTTATGGAGCCAATGTCCCATCTGTAAACCAAATAAAGAAATAAACTTGTGATCAATTATGGAATAATAAATTGAAGCAATATGTATATATGCATGCATGGCTTTACCTCTTGACTGCTTCTGTAAAGAGTTGAAGTTCTTGAAAGGTACCATGAGCATCAAATGTGTCATTTATGACTGATACAAAAGAAAGTACTTTGGTCAAAATATTTCTGCCCAAGACGTATTTCGGCTCAAAGTACACTCCAGTTATCATCAAATATATCTCTACCAGTCTGTCTCTTGCATATGGAAGCTTTGTACTGACGTTTAAATCTCTCCACCACCTGAATTTCAATATCAAATACAAAAATTGAAACAATTTAGTTATAAGAAAACCAAGAAACAAAATATTATGGTTCTTTTTGTAAGGTTAGATAAAATTATTTTTGAAATTTTATTTTCTACTTTAAAGATATATATCCCAGATTTATGCAGTAAATTATTTCAATAATCATTTTATAAGAATGAAAACGGTAAAATTGATGTTATTTTAAATTGAAAACATAGAAAAAGAGTTCCCCCTCATATTTTCTAAATCATATCTACTTTCCAAAATCACAGAAAAGATCTATTAATAAAGAAATTGTGATAAAGATGAATTCTTCATTGCAATGAAACTAATAAATTCAGTACATTGAACATATGTACTCAAGGAAGAAAGAATTAAATTAAGAATAATATAAATAAGGTTGTCTATAGAAAGGGATTTTCTTCTTTTAACAAGGATAGAAATATATTTTTGGATATGATTACAATAGATTGGATGTATTGATACATTCAATTCTTTTTCTTTTCTCAACGTAAAACTCAAAAATTTAACATAAATTTTATAGTTTTAAGAATCAGAAACATATGAGCAAACATAAAGCATCTAAGTAAAAGTTGAAATATTTAAGATGAAAATTGAAAAAAAAAAACCGGGTATGTAATAGTACATTAATTTTAGAAGAATCCGGACTAAAATACGAAATTAAGTTGTATTAGTTAATTGTATACTTCTTTGTAATAAAAATTACTAAATTACCTTGTCAACTCGCTTAGCTCCTGTTGGTGTTGAGCTTGCAAAACATTGAAATCTAACTTTGCAAACTTGAGCAAAGTTTGATCGTGCAAGTCATCTGTTGCATA
>JAVXUL010025847.1:0-11647 GCA_035590515.1 Trichilia minutiflora
GCATTTATAAAACATTTACAAATCAATATAAACATAAACACAGGATTTATTTTAAATCAATGAAAACATAAAAGATTTCACTCACATGTTAGGGAGGGTACGCACTCTCTAGTGAGATTTCTGATCCTTGTGATTGGAGCCTATATATATACATAAACCAGAACTTCATCAATATTCATTTTTAAATTACTAACACGACTCGTATGTGTAGAATGTAATTACCCCAGATATCCCGAATTAGTTTGTACGCTAAATCGAATAATACCCCTATTATTCAACCGGTTATCAAATCCTCTATACCAATAACTCACATTTGTTAAACTAATGCATTTTGACTCGTTTCCACAATTCTCACACGTGAACCCCATGCCCTCACTTAACTAGTAACTCAGGTACTATTCATCATCATTCTCATTTTTTGAATTTATATTTCTAACCTCCTAACGAGTTACACAATATTTTTACATTCTAATGAGTACTAGAAAATCTCAATTCATACATTAAAACTAGAAAATCTAATACGAAGTACAGTAAAATCCATTTTCTAAAAATCGACTAAAATACGAAACAGAAGTTATAGACTACTAGAAACGAAGCTATGAACCTTGTAGTATTGTTGATTTTCTTCGATTTGACCTAGAACATCGAAAATCCTAATTTAAGCTCTAAAACCCTAAATCTCCAAATTCGTTTTCTGCGTTTTTATCGACAAATCGATGCTTCCATGAAGTTAGATACAGAGAATGTGAATGAATGGTGGTGAGAAATCAAAAATGCAACAAAGTGGGGAGGTTAGGTATGAAGAATAGAGAAGAGAAACGTGAGAGGAGAGGAGGAGGGAAAGAAGAAGAAAACGGGAGAAAGGAAATGAGGTTCAGCATATAAGAAAAGAAGCTTTCAGAAGAGGGCAAATCGATCTTTTTGTGCGATTCGATCGAACAAATTGATCAGTTTATACGATCGAAGCTAGGTTCGTTTGAATGAATCGAATCCTTCATTCGATCGAGAATTTCACAAGCCCTTGGAAAATTTTAGCCCATACATTCATTCGAACGATCCCCCCATTCGTTTGATCGAATTATGTTTTGTTCGACCATAAATTATCTAGCTTCCTGTTAAATCTGGTTCTTTCGATTCAATCAAACAAACCAAACTTTTGTTCAGTCAAACCCATTCATTCGAACGAAATCAACCATTCGTTTGATCTAATACTTCTCATTTTGGGTTTTCTCTTACGATCGAGTTTTCGTTAAATTTTCGACTTCCATTCTCATTCCTTAATCATTCTAACTCTTCCAAAATCTCATACAAACCCTCAAAGTATTATCAATCTATATAGAACCCAGGCATATATTTATAAAAAGATGAAAATGTCCTTACTCAAAAATATAGGGTCTTACAACACGTGCATAAGATTGTTGTTTATCTTCTAAAATATGATCACATGATTTATTTGATGAATAAATATACGTAGAATTGGTGAACAATCATGCAGAATTATTAGAAAATAAGTCGATGACTATATACATAAAGAGTTGTCTCTTATTTTTTAGAAAGTGTTTATATAACTATTAAAAAATAGATTAAGGGGCACACATATATAGAGTTGCTATTTATTTTTTGAAAAGTAATTATGTATCCCTATTCTCAAAGATTTTTGTGAAGTTTTGAGTTATGTGCTTGCACTCATAATTTTTTATTGTCACCTTAAGTATCATTGTAATTATTGAGAAGTAGATATTAAAGTTGATTTATAATGATTTTTGATTTGAGATGATATTAAAGTTAATTTTTAGTAACTTTTAATCTTAGATAATCTTAATTAAGAGTGAATAATTCTCAAATCAGGGTGATCTGATGATAAAGATTTGATATAATGATTGTTGAATATATGTGTCGAGTTTAAGTTATTATAATTTTTTTTATTAAAGCGTTTAGATAATTAGATCATAAATTTTATTTGAACTATCTCTCTTAATACAACGATTATTAAATAGTTATCTCTAGTTGCGTAAACTAAGATTTTTTTATGTACGAAAAAAAAAAATCTTGAATCAAACTTTAATATTAGATCTCATTTAGGAGTAAGAGTTAGAATAATAGATTTTCTCAAGAAGAGTTTTTAACCCTAATTCGTGTGATAGACCTCAATTTTGAGATTGAAACCAAGCAACTATCGATCAATGTTTAAGTCGGAGCGTCTCTTCATGCTTTAATCTTGGGTCTAATTTCTTTGTGACGTTCTTTCCAAACATTATCATCATAAACTATAAAAAAAAACTCTTCATTGTAATATATTATATAAGATATGGAAAATACTGTAGTATTAAAAAAAAAAGTGTTGGTACAGCTAAGAATCTCATGACATCATAAGGATTTTCTGAGTTGATAGTATTACTGTGAACCTTGTCACTAAAGCTAATAAGGGACTTGTCGTCGTCTTCATCTTACATGTACATGAATCCAATTTTGTCCATTTCCAACTTTCTTCTTTCTTTCTTTCTTTCTTGGTTTTTTCTTCTCTTACCGTCATACCTACGATTTCAATTGAAGAAGATGCGTAGAACTATTTCCGATTTTATTGATCATATAATTATTTAGTTGGGAAATATAATTTTTGCTAACACGATTTTCAGAGTCGTTAAAAGCAAAAAAAAAAAAAAAAATGTTGGCTATTTACTTACTAATTAAGTATAAAAATATTTTTGTTTATAAGATTTTTTTGACCCTATGTTTATTTGTATTTGAGTTGGAAAGTTTGTACACGATAGGACGAAACTTAGTTTATGGGAAAAAGAAAAAAGAGTATAAGAATATAGATATTTAGGGTGTTTTACAGATTTTAATAATTTAATTATAAATGGATAGATATACCCATTAGAAATATTTTAAAGTTTAACGACTTTCTCAAAACCAAATAAAACAATCGGGGGCAAAGCAAGAACCACCCGAAAAGAACAAGCTAAAGGAGGATCAAGTGATACATAGCTTACTTTGTCACTCTAAAATTTAAGAAATAGCTTTGTTTTATTGGTGGGATAGTGGGTAATTTGAAAACTTAATATCGTAGGAAACTTTTAAATTTTAATTTTTTATTGTTGATAATAGATCTTACTTTGTGATTTAGACATAAATTTCTGACAGTATTTTACAAACTTGTGGTAGGCCACTAGCTTGTATGTAAACACGCATGGATGCCAATTCTGAAAAAAATATTGCATTAATTTTGCTCATTTTATATAAAATATAATTAAAAGGTTTGTTAATTTTTTAGTCAAATTTAGAAATTAGTGGTACAATACTACAATATACCGCAGTGTCAAATGTCCATTTCCATTTGAGTGATGTTTGAACAACATCCCGCAGTCAAAGTATAGTGCTTGGTGCCAAACTTTCAAACGTCAATCACCACAAACTCGGAAAAAAAAAAGGGCATCTCTTATCTGGTACAAATATTTTTGATAATATTTACGAGGTTCATATACCAGAAAATCTCGCTAATTTAGCCAGAACTTTTATGTTATAATTTTTATATATCACAAATATATATCATAGCAGTCGCTGGTAATCTGTTTTAAGGTTTTTGGGACAATTATTTTGTTTCTCCCGTTGATGGTTGTCACGAGAGCATATGCTATGTATAAATACAATTTTAAAATTAAGAAAGTTCAAAACTAAAAAAAATTAAGAATATCAAACAAATTTATTATGCAGTAAAACCATTAATTATTTTTCAATTTGATTAATCGTTCAGGTATGCAAAAATTTTGAAGAAATATCGTAATTTTTATAGTAAAAAATGATTGAATTTTATCAACATTAGGTATTTGAAAAAGTATCTTATTAAAAGATTATTATCTAATTTATTTGTGAGTAATTTAGTTGATAGAAATGAATTTAAAATTATATAATTAGATATATAATTTTAGATTAAATTTTTTAGATGTATTTATGATTTAAATAGGGATTATGATAATAAAATATTGTATTAATTTTTTTTTAGGATGAATTAAGCTACATGTAAATAGATTCAGACACCCTAATTATAAAAAAAAAATCATTATCCGGCGTATGACAGATTTGATAATTTATGAAGTTCTGGTTCATTTAGCCACCCAAAAATATTGTGTATCTTAACTAAAGGACATTTGAGAGTGTCGCACAAATAATATGTTGGACAAGAATTTAAGCCACAGCGAATCCAAGAATGTTCACAAACTCTCGCCCTCTCTCTCTCTCTCCTCGATCTCTATAGAGCAATCGTTTCAATGTGATAGTGCGAAATGGCCACAAGAGAGTATATGATAATCTACGTCAAACATTGCAGTTAAATACACTTACACGTGAGGTAATTTTGGTGGTTGAGGGATTTCTGTAGGAAGAAGATGAAATAATTAAAGCTTGGGGGAATAAGTAAGTCAAAATTTTTGGGAACAAATTATTTGGTGAAATGGAGATGGTTCTGCCATGTGTGCGTAAGGACACGTATGATTTGGTAGGGGGCAATTTATCATACCCATGTGTGAGGGCAAACGTGAATTCTAGTGATTGGTCACATTCAAACACGTTAAGTATGCCAGTTGAGGTACTCCCAAGTAATCAATTTGACCAACCCTATACAAATGGGTCAACAATTAGAGCCGTAATTTTGATTCTCTTAAATCGGAATATTTGGTAATATCGCACAAACACATTTAACGTGCAAAAATTTGAAGTCCCTTAGACATGGTGATCATATAAATTTCTTGCAGCTTATGCAAGAATCATTGGAGAAAAAAGAAAAAATTTTACAATGATTTTTTTGCAACATTGTTAACATAAACTCTCTCCATCCATAATATACATTGCGTGTGTGTATGTATATATAGAGCATAACGTGGTAAGAGATGGTATTTCAGGTGAAGTTCACTAAATTACTAAAGAGTTTATTATAAATTTTTTTTCCATTTTACCATTTAAATAATTATTTTTTTAGTACAAATCGATTAATTTGCAATGTTTAAAACGAGGGTGGATTCCTTGATAAGAGATAGATATTCTGTGAAAGTGTGAAGATGTTTAGCAGAATAAGTTGAATAACGAATGAATGTACAATTCTTGGCCATTAGGTAAAGAGCAAGGCTGCAAGGGTAAGGTAAGGGCATTACCCGTTGTGAAAACTGAAAAATTGGTGAAAAAGAAAGTGAAGAGGTTGACAGTCGCATTCTGAGATAATAAAACAAAAGAAATAAAAAAGAAATGATTTGATGGAGACAGACACAGACATAAGGATAAAAGCAGCAACCTATTGGGTGAAAATTGAAAGGAGAATAACATGATTTTGTTTCCCTTCTCCAACTTTTCTCTCTCTTTTTTTGGGGGCATTGATTGACAACTCTATTTCGTAAAATTACTCACTTACCCTCCAATCACCAATCAATATCCATTCGGACACGCCTTTATTTATTTCTTATCTTTTATATTCAACCCTGAATCAAAGCATGGATACGTCCATCATAGCACTGTTTCTCAAACCAAAAAATGGGTTTTCGCACTGTGGGAAACAGTAGTAACTGTTAGCTGTTACCTTCCACTGGCACTCTCTTTCTCTTTTTATTTTCATTCGTCATTTTCTTTATTAACTAATATAGTATGCTCCAAAAACATGTGACAAGGAGAAAATTTCATGACAATTAGAATCTGATTAATTAAATGATTGAAGAAGTATATATACATATAGTTTATCTTTCTCTCACGATCGAGTCTTTTGAACGTTTATTTTAATTTGCTGTACTTGTTAATTTATATTATGGTGTGATAACAGCTGTATATTTCATTTTCACGAACCAAATCCAAATATATATTGATGAAAAGAACAGGAACATGAACAGCAGCTGGCCCCCGGGAACAGTTGCAGAATTCTTGGCTTAATTGTTTCATAGTCTCATAGAGAACTATTGGCTTCCAGTTGGTTTGTATTTGTAGTCAGCAATGCCAGGAAGTCAAGCCATACATGCACGAAGGGGGCATTCAGGCATTCAGCCGGTATATCAAATAGGTTTACGTTAATGTGGTGTGTTCTTGAAAATTTAGACATGGTCAACATGCCTTGAAAAATGATATGCAAATTCATTTATATATACATATATCAATAATGTTCGGATTTATAAACTTTTTATAAATTAATATGTTAATATTATACCATTATTATATATTTAATACTTTTATGGGGTAATTTTTTTTTTTTTACAAAACTATGTAACAATAATATAATACTATCATATCAATTTATATTTCTATTATTATTGTATAGATGTATTTACAAAACTATGGACAGAAAGTTAATGCTGTTTTGGACTGTCCTACATTATTATTCTAATTACACTATTCCTCGAACAGTCTATCCTACACATACTAATTAAGTGCAATAATTAAGATGGAACAGTATATAAATATTTCCTTAATTCAGGGCAAAGCAAATTAATAACACGACTTTATTATCTTAATTCTCCTCGATAGATTGGCTAGTTGCTTATATATTGCTTCACTTTTTGACAATAAAATTCATCCGTCAACTTCCCAAGTGACCAAAATGCGTAATGAAAATGATAGCTCAGTCCATATCTTTGGCCAAAATCATAATTAATTATTTCATTAATATATTTCAGCTGTAGCCTTTTATTTGATTTCTTCCCTTGACAGAAAGAATTATTCTGAGATGAAAGAATAAGCATATTAATAGGTTTGTTATCTTGTTCCAAACACCAAAATCAATATGGATTGCAGAATATTTCAATACATAGAAACCTTACTACAAAATCAAAATGTGCATGACTCTTTTTTCGCTTTTTCCCCCCCGAAGAAAATCTTTATAAAGAATATTAATCTTTGATAGTACGCCAATCACTCTCCTAATCGCCAATATTATTCGTTTTTGTACGATAAATAATCACACATTAGTGCTTTAAGTAAAGGGTTTATCATGATCTTCAATTTATACAGAATAGGACAAGGAAATCAAGAGAAAGATGGGAAGCAGGCCAAGACGCAAAGCATACACGCAACTGTTTCCTTTTTCTTTTGATTGAAGCAAAGCAAAATAGACACATTTTATGCGTCTCAACCTTTTTAAATAGTAGATATTATAAAGGCTTTAGACAAAGTTAAATTAACTTCACATATTAAACATGTACATGAAATTTACTTGATTTGATTGAGGTGGTGGAAAATTAAAATTTAAAGTGGACAATCAAGAGTCCCATTGAAGCTCTAAAAATGAGAAGAAGAGTGTGTTCTCGTTAAACAGTTAATGGAATCTCTCTCTCTCTTTCTACAGCAAATATTCAACTATAAGAAGAAATTTTAAGGAAGAGTCGTTTCTGTAATTGATAATACCTGTCAACTTTAGGTTACTTTTTAAATTTCCTTGAATTCCGAGGAGTAATAACTGGTATTAGGTGCCTAACTTTATGATCCTTTGCTTCTTTTGATTAAATTGTCAAACCATATGCTTGGAGTCACAAAATTGTCAGTGAAGAATCTGATAGGTGAGAGAAATAAAAAAGGATGTAACTTTAATGGCTTGCCTGATAATTCTTAGGTGCGAGTTAATCAACAGAAAAATATTATTCTTTTTGAGTAATCAAAAAAATTAACCCGTATGGTGAAATTTAATCTAAAATGGACAAAATTCAATTATCAAACAGTAGAAAGAATTAGTGCAACATATAACTCGACATTAAATGAAATTTTTAGGAACCAAAGAAAATTTACGGTAAGGTTACGATGCATTTAGTACATTTGTTTTGAATTACTAGTATATCAGAATCATATGAAAGATAATACTATATTATATAAAATTTGAAATTTATAAGTATTATATATATAGTGTTGATGTAGGTTCCCTTTTATTGGACTTTGTGTACCAAAATTTTCTTCTCCGTTTACTGGAGTTGATTTCACCCTGAAAACAGAAAATATGATAAAAAAAATAAAATTTTAATAAGTTAAAACTTTTTTTTAAATGTGAATTATTTTTTTAAAAAAATAATTTAACAGCCATTTAGTAGTTGAAAGTTTCAGTTACTTATTTGTCTGGATTTCTTTATCTTTTGTTACTTGGATTTGCAATTATGTTTTATATATGTCTCCTATTTACAATTTCTATCCATATATTATACGATATAATTGTTTTCATTTTATAGGATATAATTGTCACATTTATGATATCTATTTATTTATGTATTAAATCATATGTTTAAATTCTTCTATCAAGATGGATAATTGTTGTCGAGTAGTCTCAAGTTTCTATTCACTGTCATTCATATATCATGCCAAAGACCCTTGTTGAGATGTAGGATATTGGATTGTTGTGTATTACTTGAGACCATCAATAATAAAAAAGATCTCAAGATCTTGTGTGGTATCTGAGGTCTTTGAATGATATGGGAGGTCTTAAAATATTGTATTGTCCATAAAATCTTTATGATCTTGCATGGTATCCTAGGTCTTTGGATGACATGAGAGGTCTTGATATCTTATATTGTCAATGAAATCTTTATTGATCTTAAGGTCTCAGATTCTCATATTATATCCAAGATTAGTGATGGCAAACGAATTATACTGGCCTATGAGAATGAAGCCCTAAAGGATTTATGTGCCAGGCCAGGCACAAGCACATACAATAACTATGCTATACTTGGTTTGACATAAAAAAATAAAGTCAAGTTTAGCACAACTTGTTAGTACGGTTATTGTGCATGCCGGTGCTATGTTGGACCCGTGCCAGACCATGCTGGCTTATTAGGGTCGAGCTCATTACTAGCTTTATTGAACCCATGCCCAAGCTAGGCCACAGAATGACCTAATAGCCGAGCTTTAATTTAATTACTTAAAAAAAATTAAAATTTTGTAATTTTATTAAAATTCATAAAATTATTATTATAAAATTATATATATTCTTATCTTGATATCTTATATATTTATTCTTATATATAAGATAATAAATATGATAAATAATTTTATTTTTATTATAGTTTATATTTTATAACTTATTATTTAGAATTGTATATTTGTATTAAAGAGATATTCCTATTAATTATAAACAAATAACAAGTACATCATATATAATAAAATTATAGCTATAAATACATAATATGAATATATGATAATCAATTCAATTACTGTAATTTATAAACAACATAGTAATATAATATAAAGATATTTATAAATGAGATTATTTAGGTAATTAATAATTATAGAATAATAATACATTAATTATATTATTATATTAACTTTTGAAAAATTATAACTACAAATAAATGCATATAATATATTAACATAATATGATTATGATGAGTAATATTAAATTCGTACTTAGTATTAATAATTACAGTAAATAATATTTCATTTCATACTTTTAATATTAATATTAAATAATTGTAAGTAGAATATAATTTAATATTATATTTAAAGTACATTTTAAAATTTAAAATAGAATTTACATTGATAACTAACTAGTAGATCTATTTTAAGATTATTACTTTAATAAAGTTTTTCAATAATAATATTAATTAATTAACATTTTGAATTGTTAATACATTATACATATAATGTTATATGTATGTTATATTAATATATAATTTATTATATATTAACATATAACATATAACATAATATTATATGTTATATGTTAATATATAATAAATTATATATTAATATAACATACAATACATTATATGTATAACATATAATATATTAATATTATATATTAAGTTTTGTATTAGCTATTAACTACTGTTCTAAATACAAAATTACATTATTATGTATGTAATATTATAATTTATAATTATAATAATAAACTATAAATCATATTAGTAGTAGTACATTATGTATATATTATATATTATGTGTGTGTGTATTATATTGATATATATTTTGTATTTTATTTATATAAGTTAAAACATATAAATAAAAGAAAAAAATGTAAAATGTAAAAGAAATTTATAATACAAAAAATTAAAATAAGAATGTAAAATTTAGAATTTTTCTATATTGTAAAAACATTAATAATTGTATATTAATTTTAAATTTAGTAATTAAAAATAGTATATTAATTTTTAACTGTTGGATTGAAAATGATGAATTTGAAATAAACCATTGGATTGAAAATTTGTACTCTTCATATTTGGGCTTTTTTTGATTGTTGGATTGAAATACCAGAGATTTGAATAATTTTTGGTTGTTGGATCTTGGCCATTTTTGTCATGCCCTGATCCTAAAACCTTATCACATAATAATTACCGCGAATTTAAGATATATATACTATTAATTAAAATATATTTTAAGAAAATACAAGGCAGTCTAAAAAAATCTATTTTATAAATCCAGTTTCCAAACATAAATAAAATTTCAAATCTATTTTAAGAAATAAATAGAATCCTAAACTCATCAAGTCAAATCCATCCAAATAATATCGCAAACCAATATCTTCAAATAAATCTCAAATCAAATCATTAATCCACATATATAAAGTTATAAATATAAAATCAACTGAGTATACATAAATACAAAAATTCAAATAATTTATTATTACTTTTATTTAGTAGGCCGAAAGTATAAACTTATGTCGAGTACTTGTAGTGAGTGCTAAAGTTTAGATTGAACCAACTAATGTCTGACATATGACCAACTCTCATGAAATATGAGGGAAAAAGGATGAGTATTAGAAAAGAGTCAGTAAACAGATAATTCAAGAAAATATAATACAAACAAACAATCAAAAAGTCTTTATAAGCTTTGTATTTAGTATACTTTAGTTTTATCCATAAATAAATGTATAGCATGAAACAAAATCAGTAAAAATATTTTTAAAAAATCCAAATACTAAGTCCTCTCGGTCTATAAGATTTCCTTTGTAACCAGTAGAGATAAAATACCATAGCATACTATATTTTATAATACTATTGGATTATATGGATTACTCACTCTACTTCATACTACGTGATCGATGCTCATTTTTAGGCCTATTGAATTTCACCCATCCTAGTTCATGTTACTTAAATCCTCACCTTCGTCAATAATCAAAACCTTGGCATATAAGCGGGAACTTAAAAATAATGGCACATAACACCAAACTCAGTAATAATGGCTCTTATAGCCAATTATCAATAAAATAGCATATAAAAGCATCATTTATGAAAATATACACAATCCAGACTTTCTAGCCACATCATTACAAGAAAACATGTATCTTCAAGTTTAATCAAATCAACATTATTATAAAATCAATATCCACAACATATTGGTCTCATAAACTTAAATAATTTCATAGTAATCTCATAAACTTAAATAATTTCATAGTAATATAAAACAATATCGAAATGACAAAATTCATAGTTGGCTTCTGGCATAAATTATATAATATACAAAACATGTCACAAACTAATGTAAAATCATCACACACACACACACACACATATTTCTAATAAAACATTTCAGGCTTCCTTGTAACGTTAATTTCATATAAATTAACATCTTTTCCCAATATAAATCATATAGAAAATCTTTATCATCTAAAAGTATATAAAACATATAAATGCTTTTGACGAAACAAAAATAAACAAAGAAAGATCCACTCATAATGTTGAGGCAGAGAATCACCCTCCTG
>JAVXUL010025868.1:0-11646 GCA_035590515.1 Trichilia minutiflora
TTTATGATTCTTTTGGCTCCAATATTATAGTCCGATTCTTATAGATATTTAACATAATCGCTAGAAATTGTTAATTTCTTTCTTCTAGTAGATCTCCTTTTAATATTTTATTGAGAAACTTGTTGTTCAGTTGATTGATCAATAGTTTTTGGTATTTTTTCAATAATTTGATCTACTAAATTATTATCAATAGTTTGTTTAACTTTAATGATTGGTTATCTAACACTCATTTGACTTTAAGGAGCATTATGACAATCAATTCATCACTTGAAGTGAAAGATTATATATTAATTTGATCTTTTTAAAATAATATCTTGAAATCGATCACTCCTACTAATTAAGTCATGCTTAAGAAATTTTGCATTTCTTAATTTCAAAATCCTAGTATTGTGAGATGTACAATAAAATCTATATTTCTCAGAACTTTCAGCATATCCAATGAAATACCCAATAATGATTTTTGGGTTTAGCTTTTTTTTTTTCCGTTGAGAATTATAAACTCTTATTTCAGAAGGAGACCCCTAAATATGCATTACAAACTCAATTTCTAAACTTTTCATAATTCAAATGACGTGTTTGGAATAGTTGATTAGTTTTTTTTTTCAACAAATGAGCAAACAAAAAACTTGTCTATCATTTTCACACCTAGCAAGTTGAATTCAAAAAACAGTTATGGTTGTGATCACTAGGCTAACATGGCATTATCGCTCTTGCTGATCAGTTAGTAAAACAGATATAACAAAATCTGTAATATGCAATTTTGGGCTTTGTTTTGATATCCTTTAAATGAACGAGAAAGTGAACGCTTAGGGGTGAGATTTTTGTTATTGCAGAGCTAAGAACACAAGAGGGACATTTGTATTGGTGGATTAATTCTTTTATAGAAAACATGGTTTAAATACAACAATGTCTCACATAATGCTTGCTAATAAATAGGAAAACTGATTCAAGTCCAGATATCGTTCCAAGTTTTTCTCTGAATAGCTTAAACTGGTCCATCGACAGTGGCTTTGTGAATAAATCTACAAGCTGCTCTTTGGTACTGACATACTGCAACTGAATTTCTTTCTTGTCAACCTTCTCACGAATAAAATGATATCTTATATCAATGTGCTTTGATCTTCCTTAGTGGATAGGATTTAATGACAAGTTTATAGCATATTTGTTTTCACAATAAAGTACACATGGATAATCACAACTCTCCCCAAGTTCTTCCAAAATTCCTTTCAACCATATAACATGAGTTGCTATAGTAAAAGCTACTATATACTCAGCTTCTGTTGTTGACAAGGCTATGTATTCCTATTTTTTTGTGCCCCATGCTATAGTTATTTTACCTAGGTTGAAGACAAATCGACTTATGCTCTTTCGGTCTTCCAGGTATCGTCCCCAATCACTGTCAGAGTAGCTCTCTAATCTTGCTACTCCATTCTTTTTATACAACAGCCTAAATTTTATAATTCCCTTCACATATCTCAGTATGCATTTTGCTGCCACCCAATGGATCTTTGAAGGGTTATGCATAAACCTTACAACACAATTAGTGGCAAACACCAGATTAGGTCGTGTGTTTGACAGAAACAATAAACCTCCCACCAAGCTTCTGTATTGCTTCTTATTTATGCCACTTGAACCATCATCTATTTTCAGCATTTCATTAGTACACATTACTGTTGAAACTAGATTACACTCCTTCATTTTGAACCACTTTAGTAACTCCAATGCATACTTCTTTTGACTGATAAATATCCCTTGTTTACCCTGCTTAACTTGAATTCCTCGAAAGTATTAAAGCACTCCCAAATCTGACATCTCAAACTCCTTCATCATTGACTTTCTAAATTCTTCAATGAGAGATTTTGAGTTTCCTGTATATACAACATCATCTACATATAAGCATAAACATAGAAACTCATCTCTTTTTTTTTTGTATAAAGAGTCGGTTCACTTATGCTCTTCCTAAATCCATTCTTCAAAAAATAATCATCCACCTTTTTATACCAAGCTTTTGAGGCTTGTTTTAATCCATAGAGTGCTTTATTTAATTTATACACCATACTTTCACTGCCTTGTATCTTGAATCCAGCAGGCTGTTCTACATACACTTCTTCTTCTAGAATTCCATTTAGGAAGGTTGTTTTAACATCAAGTTGATACATGTTCCATCCTTTTGATGTAGCCACAGAAAATAAGAGCTCAAATTATTTCAAAACTTGCTACTAGTGCAAAGGTTTCAAACACATCAATTCCAGAAACTTGTGCATATCCCTTGGCAACTAACCTTATCTTGTGTTTTTGAATGCTACCATCTGGATTCAGTTTAGTCTTGAAAATCCATTTAAGATCAATGATTTCTTTGCCTTCTAAGAGTTCAACAAGCTGCCATATTTTATTTTTCTCAATTGCATTGATTTTATCTTGTATGGCTTTTCTCCAGTGCTGTTCTTGCTTTGCTTCATCGACTGATGTTGGTTTATCCATAAATAGTGCATGTGTTTTTGAATAAATATCAGACGAATTTTTTATTCTGACTTCTGTTGGACTGTCAACTTCTTCATCTGAAGAGCTTTTAATTTCTGGCAGGTCTGCTGTTGTAGGAGCTTGTTTTTGCAGAATTACAGTTGTGCCTTCAATTTCACTAACTTCACTCAATGGCATAGACTGGTTTGCTTCCCCTGCTTTCATACTCTACTCCCACACTTAAGACTCATCAAAAATAACATCTTTACTGATAATAGTTTTATTTTTGATAGGATCAAAAAATCTATATGCTTTAGAATTCTTAGCATAACCAATAAAGATGCATTTGTTACTTTTATCATCTAATTTTTTTCTTAACTCACTAGGTACATGCACATATGTAATAGTACCAAAAATTCTAAGATAATTTATTTTAGGAAGTTAGCCATACCAGTACTCAAAAGGTGTTTTCTCCTTGTTTGATACTGAAGTTATCCTATTAAGTACATAGATTGCAACTTCCATAGCTGCTGCCCAGAATTTTCTTAGTAGTTTGGCTTGGTACAACATGCTTCTTGCGACTTCAACAAGTGTTCTATTTTGCCTCTCTACGATACCGTGTTGTTGTGGTGTATATCTTGCTGATAGTTGCCTCTTGATTCCTTGCTTCACCAGGAACTCATTGAACTCATTGGAATTAAATTCCCCACCTTGATCTTATCTCATAGTAAGAATGTGCTCACCTTTCTGTTTTTTCTTGCTCAGCTTTGAATTGCTTAAATACTTCAAACACTTTATTTTTGTGTTTAAGAAAATATACCCATTGCATCCTTGAATAATCATCAACCGATAGAAAGAAATATTTACTGTCATTCAAGGAATCCTCACTCATAGGGCTACATAAATCCATATGAATTAACTCTAGAGGCTTGAAAGCTCTCATAGATTTTTCACTAACAAATTTACTTCTGTGATGTTTGCCTATAATACATGCTTCACAAAGACTAGCATTAGGTATGATTTTGGCCAACCCTTCTACTGCTCCTATTTTACTCATGTGATACAATTTAACATTGTTCAAATGAGAAAAACGTTTATGCCATATCATGGTAGTTTCACACACTACTAAAGTAAAGCATATATTAAAGGCAGAGGTTCTTATAAGAAACATTTTATTTATTGTCATGGTAATCTGGAAAATCTTCTCTCCTTGACTGTCAATCAATGTACAGATTCCATCTTTAAAAGTTAATTTATAACCAGCTTGTATTATTTGCTCCAAGCTTAATAAATTTTGTTTCATTCTTGGAACAAAAAAACCTTCAAAAATCAGTCTTTTCCTCTTTAGAGTTTCAATTTGAATGCTTCTAATTCCTTCAACCATCAGAGTACTGTTGTCTCCTAATATTATCAAAGTGGTCTTCTTCTCTATCTCCTTGAATAGACTTTTGTTCCCTGTCATATGGTTACTGCACCCACTATCTAAATACCAAGTTCCAACTTCATTCTCATCCATGCCTATGAGATAAAAAAATAATTTTTCCTTAGTATCATCATTTTTCTTCTCCTGGAAGTGTGCTAGTTCCCCCTTTTGTTTGTAATTCCTTATAATGTGTCCAAATTTTTTACAGTTATAGCACTGTACTTCTTCTCTATACCAAAAATCACTTTCTGCATGATTCTTTCGCTTACAGTAACGGTATTCTGAAAAATCATTCCTTTTTTCCTCTGATCTTTGTGATGTTGAGCCATGGTTCTTTCCTCTGCCTCGACCACCTTTTCATCTGCTACTTGGATACCCTCGTCCATGTCTTCCACTGGACACTTTAGTTTGAAACGCCTGCTCCATATTGATTTGTTTTTCACTTCTCTGCAGTCTGTGTTCATAAGACATAAGTGAACCTATCAGATTGTATGTTGAATAGTTACTCAAGTCTTTTGATTCTTCTATAGCTGTAACAAAAGTGTCAAACTTGGGTGGTAAATCCTTGAGTATTTTTTCCACCATCTGTTGCTCTTCCATGTTTTTACCAAGAGCTTTTAGCTGATTTACAATGGTTAATACTCTGCTGGCAAACTCAACCACTTTTTGAGAATTCTTCATCATTAGATTTTTAAAATCTTTTCTCAATACTTGAACCTTTACTGTCACTAGTTGTTGAGAGCCTTGAAACTCCTTCTTCAGAATATCCCAGGCTGAATAAGCTGTTTGTGCTCCCATGATTAATGAAAACAAACTATCGTCTACCCCTTGTTGCAGGTAAGATAATGTCTTGGCATTTCTTTTCTATTTTTCTTTTAAATCGTTTCTTTGACCTTGCGTTAATCTCTTAGAATCTTCTGGTACAACAAATTCAACTTGTGTTGTTTCCTAAAGGTCATAAGACAGAAATAGCCATAAACGGACCTCAAGATTGAAATCTCCATCAACTTCTCATAATAGTATATAGAATACAAAAAGTGTAATATTACATCCAAAATAATACACATACAACTTTACTGGCCAGTAACACACATTTTCATAATACAAATATCCCAACATAAATCAAATAGATCAATTAGTGAGAATTGCTCATATTATAATATATTTAGTATACGAAATCAGATATTTATAACAGATCACAAATAAGAGCCAACTCCTGGCCACAACACACTGTATCTATCAACACTTTCGATTCTTAAAAAATTTAAGTTTACAAGCATATATATATATAATAATATCTATATATAAACATATCATAAGAAGAATATATTGTTCTTATCCGCTCAAAGGCATTTACACCACATCCCAAATATAAAAGATCTCACAGATTTTTATATACTAGAAATTGATCATCTCAACCAAACCTCACTTCGAAAATGTTAGAAAGCATATAGGTATTCATTCTTATATCGAAAAGAACATATTAATATTGTTATTACTTTAAAACACAATAAACATATGACTTTAGGATACCATACATTGTAATTTACATGTCATAAGGTTCATTTAAAAACAGAAGAAAAACAATGTTACATCCATTTATACTGAAAGCAAGTGAGCATTTCTTTTGAACCAGACAATATAAACAAAATCATAGTCATCTATTCTTTTTAAAACATTGCTCATATACATATAAAAAAAATAGACATATAACTGAAACATGAACCACATTTCCTTTCTATATGTATAAATAGAATATAATTTTGAGATCTTGAGAAAAATGCACTTACATGCACTTACACATAATCATGTCCGACATATCATTCAAATATAATCGTATAAAAACATAGATAAAATTCATTTGAAGTTATCTAGATATAAACATATTATCATATCCTTTGAAAACATACATGAAGTTTATGTCACAACCTTTGAAGAAATAATGAGTATAGAATCATATACACGCATCAACAATATCATATTACAACACATAAACACATAGCTTTCAAAAATTACAAAAAACATAATGGTATCCACTCACATGGCTCGATGTTAAAAGTTTAATGGAATCCGAATCATCGCGGATTAAACAAACACTTCCTTGGGGTATCTATAACATGAGTAACTAACGATCGTTAGGAAATCGGAAACATACATAATTAAAGTTAATTAAAACATTAAAAAGCGACTAAACCATCGAAACTCTAATTTTCATCGGTTTATCGCCTAAACAACTAATGTGCGGAATCTCGATCATACCAAAACTCACTGTCATTATTCATTACACAAACCATAAATTCATCTCTCATGATTAACAACATCAAATCATGCATATAACATTCTAGTTACATAACTTAAGTTGAATAATCACAAATACGTAAACTCCCCAAATATGTATAGTAAAACCCTAACGTATAATTATGGTATAATCATTCAAACAATTAAATTGATGATGTAATGGTGTTAAGAGCCTCACTGGAGGGTTAATTTAACCTTTAGATGCTTAAATCACGAAAAATTGGAATATGTAAATAGTAACTCCGACTCTCTCCTGGCTTATTCCATGACCAAAATAATCAAATGAGATGTCTAGAATGATAAGAATGATGAGTATTTGTGATTTGTAGCATCAAATAGCAGATTAAACGGTTGAGAAATGAGAAAATTCAAGGAAATTGATGAAAACTCACCATGGAAGACAAACTTGAGAGCTCACGGGAAGGCAATGTTTTCTGGGAATAAAATGATACAAAAATGCTTCTGTCAGCCTTAATACATGTTTATTCACCTAGATCCGATCTTGGGAGAGTTTTTGGGCCGATTTGGCCCAGCCCAAAAACAATATGCTCTAATTGCTCTCTGATGCAAGTTATCTTGTATCTCTAACTTTGATTTTCTCTCCTCCAACATCCGATTTCCATTTCATTTATTTCTTTGAAATTCTTGTTCTGTAACCTTTTTGTATAAACAAACCTCTTATCAATTGAATTTTTCTATCAACGAGAATCCAGCTCGGAAAGTCAGGTGCACGAATAGAGCCTTAGGAAAATTTTTTCAAAACTCTTCAAATTTTTATCAAATCACCTCTAACCACTTTTGAAACATTATAATAGAGTTAATAATTCAGTTATTAGCACTCGAACATGTATTTTTCAGAATGATGAAAAAGCCTCTCATATGTAAAATTATCAAAATACTCTTGGACTTAAATATGCGGTATTACATTAATACATTTGACTTGTAATGTAATTAGGGTTTAAAATATTAATAGTAGTGCTATTATATTAAAACTATAAATATTTATAGCATTATCATTATTAATTGATTCCTTCAAAAATTAAAAATTTTAAATGTACAATTACTTATTATTTTATTTAAATTCTTGACCAAATTTGACAGTTAGAAAAAATTAATAGCATAAGGCTATTTTATTAAAACAAAAAAATTAACATGTGTCCAAAGTTTAAAATAACTACTATAAACATAATTATGGTAAAATAGAATCTGCAAATATATTCAGCAAAATTTTTTTACTGTCTTCAATGTTTTTATCTTTATTTAAATACAAAAATGAGAGAATATTGTAACATCAAAAATTTTATATCTACATGAATTTGCAATTAATATTTATTAATTTATAAGAATTTTATATTATGATTTTTAAAAGATACTTATGGAAATTCTATTACTTGATAAAAAGATTTCAATTACTAGGACCATATTTAAAATACAAAAAAGAAAAATCTAATAAATGTTAACGAGTTGATAAGAGATTTACAATTAATTAAGCATAACAAAAAAGGAGATTGTCCCATTTTGCCTAGAATACAATAACTATATAAATATAATTTGAATATTATTATTAATTTTTTGTATTTGTTTTAATTAAGTGGAGTAACAACTTGCTAATTTAACTCATGCACTTATACACAAAATATGATTTAATTGATACTCAGATTTCATTTGTTTATGAATTTATAATTGTTGTAGGTTTATTTTTTGTTATTAAAATTTTGAGTAATATCTAAAATTGTAAATCAATTATTTTATTTTAATTTTTAATAATATTACGTATAATTATGACAAAAAAAAACAAATAATTTGTAGTTTTTATAATTATACTCCCACCTTTTTTAGTTAACAATCCTACCCTTTTGTAAAATCTACGAAAACCTTCCTCCAATGTTAAGGGTAAACAAATTTAATCCGATTTAATTTAAATCAATCTAATATGAAAATCAAATCACTTTGGGTGTATTTTAAAAATTTTGAATTGATCCCTGAATTGAACTAAATTCAAATCGATATAATTGTATCAATTTAAAATTTAGATTTAAATTGATAATGGTCACCCTTTTGAATGAATTCAATCTAAACTGATTCAAGCTAACAATTAAATCAATTTGGACCGGTTCTAAAATTTTGTAGAATAGTTCTTGGATTAAAACCGACATGTTTAGATCAATTTAAATTATAAATTCTAGGTCTTAATTCTAAAATTTAATAGATCACTTGTGCAAGATCCAATGCCGATGTCAGTAGTTTCTCACCACACAAACCAGTGCAGCCACTATTAGTAGTATAAGAATCAAGGTGGCCTCAGATTATAAGAGCATTTAATTGACAGCAGGGTCATCTTCAAACACAACAAATGTGCATTCAGTGCATAAGGCAGGTTGAGTCCCTCACATATTGTATCAAGCATCCTCTCATCCATTTGATCAAGCAGTGGGATCAGTTTATTATATAACAAAAAACTACAACATAAGTGTTTGTGGAAAGATTTTGTCCTAGAGAATTGCATATTTTAGCGATACAGAACATTAGAATCTACATTAGTCGTTCCAATAGAAGCAATATTGTCGAGTTTTTCATCAAGATGCTGCTTAGAAGGTTCCTGTTGACAAATACCAAAACAGAACAAATTAGATTCCATTTCACATGTAATGCTTTAATGCATTATATATATTTCAAATAGAACAAATTTTTTAAGCTTCAAGTTATATATATTTCTCAATTTTTAGACTTCACGTCACATATAATGCCTTAGCTTAAAAAAATAAAGTATTAGAAAGATAACAATAAACTTAGAAAACAAAGTTAATATATTCTATGAAATACAACAATTAGCCGCATTATAGACTAATCCATGTACTAATTAATTAATTAAATCCAAAGAGCTTAAACAAGAGAACAATTAATTCTTAAATTTTTCATGAATAGAATAACTTATGAATTATTTTTGCAAGAATCAAAACTTCACAAGAAGACCTTAATATATGACCATTGCCTGCAACATCTATTGCGGTCGTTTAGCTGATTTACCATCCATTGAAGTATTTGGCACTGCAAAAATTGAAACAGAAATTTTATTCATTCTTATACTCAAAGAAATAGCAATGATTTAGAATGAGCAAATATAATCTTATGTGGAAATCAATTCTAATTGAACTTTGCTTCTATTGTGAGCATTACTGATGATTAAGAAAAGAGAGACTCGTTCAATTTTGATCTATAAGAAAATTCCATCTTTTGACTATCTGTTATATAAGATTTTGAAAACATACACAGAATGGGAGCTAGACTGGATAATGATATTATGAGATTACACTATCATTTTATTTCAAGATACCATTCATTACACAAACATTTATCATATTGATTTTTTTTAAGAAAACAGGGAAATCATTAAGTTTTGATCTATAGTTTGATCTCTCTTTGTGGTCCTAGTTCTCTTGTCAATTGAGATAATCATTTTAGTTTATATCAATATTAACGAGTTTTCTTCCTTATTATCTTAATCTGATTTGATCCTATCTCTAAATGGTATCAGAGCCAATGATATATTTAAATGTTTAAATCATCTAAGCATAGATAACCATGGTGATTGTAACGACCCGTACCTCACCCCGAGGGTATAATTATCATTTCTTACATCTTCCATTCATGCATCTGCGTGCATTTCATATTTCATGGGGTTATGGGTGTGATCTTAGGCTCGTGTAGAGCCTATTGAGTGAAAAATTCGATTTCTGGCAGATTCGGTCGACCGAACGGGGAGGATTCGATCGACCGAAGACAAGATTCATTCGATCGAATAAACTTCGGCTGAACATTCGTTCGATCGATCCTTCGCCCGAATGTCAGGTGACTCTCTGTCAAAAATTCGTTCGACCGGATGGGCCTTCGTTCGACCGAAAATTCGGCAGAACCTCTGAGTACTGTTTATGCCTGAGAATTCGGTCGATCGAAGTGCTATTTTATTCGATCAAAGGGTTTGGTTCGGTCGATCGAAGCTCGATTCGTTCGATCGAATTGACGTAAAATGATGATTTTGCCCTCGTCCAGAAGCTTCCTTCTTAAGAAAACTTAAGGGCAAAATGGTAATTTCATCCTTTTTCTATAAAAAGGGTCAGGGGGGCCGAAATTTTCAGTTTCCTCTCTTCCTTTTCTCTTTTTCCTTCTCCTTCGTCCCTCCTCTCTGTCTCTCTCACGCCCTTCTGTTTTCTCTCCGTTTCTTCGATTTCTTGTTGCCATCATGCCGAGCTCGACCTCCTGAACGCGTTGGTGACTTCGATTTGGCGCGAGGGAAGCCGAAATCGCGGGGGAGAGCTTAGGGTTTTGGAACCCATTTTGGGGTTTTCGCCATTCTGGGCCAAATTAGAAGAAACCGACCACACCACAAGGTTCGTGACTTCATTTCTAACTCGTCTGTATATATATTTCATAATTTTAAACAATATTTATTGTATGGGTTTTCGGACATATTTTCGTAGATTTAGCTCGTATGATTTAGTTTTAAAGCGAATGTAAGTTATAGGAGACTCGTGGAAGTCGTAGGAAGTTAGATTTAGAATTTCGGAGAAATTGGGTAACCGTGAACAGTAACTCCGGTTACTGTTTCGACGGGCTAGTGGGGTTCGCATGTTAGAATCGTAAGATTTTATCGAAACGCGTCATCCTTGGTGCAATGTGGGACCGTGGTGTTAATATTTGGATAATTCGAGACTTAACGAGGTTTTATACAAAATTCGAAAAATAGTCCGATTTAAGGGATTCAGGTTTAGCATGCATCGCACGTAATTAGATTTCCTTTCGCATATTAGAGTGTGTATTAATAATGTTATATGCATATGTATAGGCGACGGTTCGACGAGGTCGAGGTACTCGCGTGATTCGTCGAGGAATGAGGGAAATTAGGGAGTGTATACCCTCCCTAAGTTTGTGAGTGGACATATTTCTTTTAACTACTTTTATTTCCTGTATCTTTTATATTCATTTTTAAACTTATTTTCAGCCTTAGGGCGATAGAACCTTTTATATAGATTTTTCATGTGGCGGAGTTGGCTAATGTTGTGTGGTGGCCGGGAGGGCCTCTTGTTTGTGATAGAATAAGCCATTTATGATTTGTATCAGTTTTTAAATATTTTAAATGAATTGATCTATCTATATGCTTTATATGATGATGGTTTGGTCTTGAGCCATATTTTTATGATTTGAATTATGGCCGTTGAGCTAGTTTTTATATGTTATGTTGATGAGATGACCGTTGGGCCGAATTCTGGTTTTATTATGATTGGTGGCCGAGTTGGCCTGTTTTTCTTTTTACTTATGTTATGATGATGATGGCCGTGTTAGGCCTGTGCTTGTGATTATGATGGCCGTGTAGGCCTGTATGATATTGTATATGGTGATGTGGCCATGTTGGCCTGTTGTGCACAGTAGCTACTGGTCGTAGCCTAGGGTCGGCCTGAGTGGTTAGA
>JAVXUL010025879.1:0-11646 GCA_035590515.1 Trichilia minutiflora
AAATATAAAATTAAAAAAATGCATATATGATATATCTCTCCGTTTTCTATAGCACCATCTAGACAAACAGGTATTTCTTCAAAACATAGATGGTCCACGAGGTGTTCTTGAAACTGTGGATATTGGGAAATAGGCCAATTTCTAATCCCTTTTTTTTTAAAAAAAAAGTGAGGTAGCACATTCACGCAAACCCATCTGCATATTTACTCCTATATGTTTATTTTCAACTTCCGTATGAATATGTTCCCCACCTTAATTGGTCTGAATAGCTGCTAAAATCTAAAATCTATCCCTTTGCACTCCATTTTTTTTCTAAAAACAAAAATGAAAAGTTTGAAAAACAAAATATAATTGAAAGAAAAAGAAGAGAAGAGATGGATGGACCAAGAAAGAAGCATATGTAAGAAAGTGAGCATCAAATCAAGTATACCCCTACCAATGCAACCGAGTGGAATGATAATCTAAAAGAGAAAAGCTTTTTCAGTGTTGAGTGAGTCCTTGTGGTTAAGCGGGTGTTCGCACAAAATGGACCCACTGGTTAGCTAATTGGAAACATGAAAGGATGGGCTGAAAGGTTTTACCTAGGCAATATTATTGACCACTTAGATTGGACATTAACTCTCATGTTCTAAATCAAGTTATTAGATACATAATGGTTGCTTTTTTGATACCAAAATGCCAACTTAGTAAACATGGAGAATTAATTGCGTTGTTGCCTTGGAATCATGAAATATAGTAAGAAGTCATCTTCATTATCTTTTCCTAAAATTATTATTGATTTTTTTTCTTTCTTCTCTTTTTTTTGGTCCAGTTTGTCATGTTTTTATTATTATTTTTAAAAAATCAGATTAATATCTATCCTCTTCTTACATAGAGTTACATGCTAGGCTATAATCAAAATGTTTGTGCCTCAATCACTAAGTCTTTCAATCTCAGCCCTAAAGAGTGAGCCGACAAACTCATTTTATTGGTACTACCATGTGGTTTGTGGTCATACCCAAGTCACCCATTCTTTTCCCTTGTTTAGTATACATTTTTGTATTCCAATGGCAATGAGTCAAAAAAATTTAATAATTTTTTGGGCAAAGAACCTAACCGATTATGATTTTGTTAAATGTCTCTTTTTTTCCTGTTAGGGAAGTATTCCTTATAAGGTCTTCGTTGTAGGCCACGTAGCCATTCAAACACAAGTGCTCGCATTACTTTATTTTTCAATTTTTTAATAATATATACAAATTTTATCATGTATGTCCTATGCTCCACAAACATGATTATAATCTAAGCCTCACTTAACTAGAATTTCTCTTGGTGTAATGATATTGTAAAAAGTTGTGCTTGATCTTTGTCCAACAGTTAACACCACTAAAAACACAGTTCTAGTAGCTAGAAACTAATGAGGCCAGCTAGAAAATGGCATTGCCTGCCCAGTTCCTCTTTTAGATTCTCCATCTCATGTTTTACCTTTTATTTGAAAAGAAAGATTTCATTTCAGCTTTTTTTCACCTTTTTTTTTCCCTTTCTACGGAAACAGTGCTTTGGATTGCAACATTTACTAAATGCATGACTTCAACTTCTAGGCAAGTCAACGAAACTTCACCCTAGGTAATATGAATTTTTGCGGTAACATAGTTAATAACTGGAGAGATCGATGTGATTATTATTCATAATTACATATACCCAGTAACTGGTATTCAAAACACACACACGCACATATACACACACACAATAAGACAATAATAGTTTATAAGTCTAGATTTATTTATAGATATAGATATAGATGAACCAGAAGCAGGTCGAGACAAGAACACAGTTGCTTGCTTAGTTTTTGGGTCACTTTACCGACAAGAATCCATGCATAGCAAGTGGATAACCCCATGATCACTATTGCAATTAGTTTGATCAGATCAGCAGCAAGAGAGAAAAGCAGATGAAAAAAATATAAAATTGTGTCATATGAAATGGTGAAACACCGATTCTCAATTGGGTAAAATCTCACTTTCAATGAAAATGAAAGAAAAGAAATATATATTAAAAAAAGATAAAGCCTGCACATTAACAGGCACCACAAAAGGCAACAACAAAGATATAAGCAAACATTTTCATTATATCATTTATGGCTATATGCAATGGATAAAGCCATACAAAGATTTATGATCAAAAACATTACAATTCACTTTACCAAACCCCATGAGACTACATGATCGTTTTTTATTTGGAAGTAAAAAAGAGGTAAACGCGTGTAGCTTTAATTCTGATAATGGTAGTGGGCTTCTGATTGTGGATCGTCGATCTATATGTAGTGATTTTCACTATAACTTTTCTCTGCAGTTATACACTAGGATTATAATCTGTCTATTTATGGTGCATGGAACGGAGAACAAGGAATCATGCATATTTATCATAAAGCTAATAAATTGCTAAATTTTTTCTGCTTTTGAGGATATGGAAGGACAATGTCCGGAATGGTGGTACGTGACAAAGTACCACATCTATCTTGAGCATCTTCTTCTTGTGCAAAATATGTCATTTCAATTTCACATTCTTCCTTCTTTCTTTCTATCTTTCATTTCTTTCTATGTATTATGATGAGCATGATGATCACAACGATGATAATGCTGTGTTTTTTGTCGGCCAAATTCATGTCGGCAAGAAAACTAAATTAGCTATATATATTTGCTATTATTATATTAATATGTCAATTTATTATCTCTAGATTAAAGCTTTATTTTTTAAAGAGAAAAGATAATAATACTAATTTTTAGTGAGACTCACACTTCCCATATATAACAGCATCAAAAGCATGATTTAATTTATGATTAATATTCTCTCTTTTTGAGAATTTTAATAACTTTTAAATGATGTTAATAAGCAGTGTATATGGTCTTGTATAATTGGTAGAGTAACACTAGCTAGGGTTTATTTATAAACTCATGATGTGATTGATATGATTAGGTTTACATAATTAGGAAAGTAAATAATAATAATGAAGTTTTTGAATGTTCTAGAAATTCAGCGAACTTCTATTAATAATTTTACCGTAAGTCGAGTAACTATAGTGAATTAATATTTTTTTGGCGAAAGAATGAGAGCAACTAGTGATGTATATATGGCATGGCCCGCCATTAATGCATTTAGTCTAGCTCTGTCAAAGAGGATATGATAGTCGTCATTGGAATAGGGCAATGAAAGAGGATAGAATTTGAGACATAAAGATTATGGAGATGGTATTTGCACTCAGGATCAAAATTACTTTTCTTAGAGCCTTCAACAAATGCCACATTTTCTTCACTTTAGAAACAGATTTCAAACGTTTCATGATTTTGTGTCATGATATACATAGATAGATAGATCATTTCTTTTTCACCTGAACGAACAAGATAATTTTTTATAAAAACAACGAATAATTCAACAAGGTAGGGTATATTTGCATGCATCTGTTGTAAATTAAATAGATAAATAATAGAAAAGAAAAAGGTGTAAAGGAAAGGGGGTTTGTGTTGTCTTCTTCACTCTTTATGTGTCCATCATTACATAGACTTGGAAGATGAGTTTTTCTTGTCCTGTGGGTAATTTTAAAATATATATTTGCCTTTTTTGCTCAGAACTATGAATGATCGATCTATGAAAAGATGAGAATAAAAATGAAAACAACACGACGACCAAAGCGCTTTTGAAGTGTCAAAGAAAAGAAACTTTCTTTCACTCGGCTATGACTATACAAAGATCAGTTTGCATGTGATCCACAGATAGTTAACGTATTTAATTCTATTTAATCATAATTATAAGTTATTATTAATAATGTCGCCAATTAAAATGTTGTTGCAGCTAGCACTCTGTAGCTGGATCCTGCCTTAACGATGCAGTGATGGTCCATCCCTTTTATGGATCCGATCAAAATGTGTTAAAAAATAATTGCATTATCTTCCATGACAAATCCCGAACCATTTTAAAAAATAGATAGGAGATTTGGGATTGGGACCACATTGTCACGAATGGATAAATATTATAATTATATATGTGTGTGTGTTTATGTATTTTTATTTAAGTTAATTAATATTGGAAATTAATTAGTAACGTTGATTTTTCTATGTGCTATGTGCTGGAATTAAGGTCTTCTCTCCTCGTGCTACAAGATCTTCTCTCTGAACCATTTGGTACCCTACACGTTGCGATCCTCATACTATATATAATATGATGGATCAAATCCAAAACAATTGAACTCCAAGTGGTTTAATTAAATAATTTACCAACTTGTAATTCACGTGACTATGTTTTAATGTTTATGTGATTTGCCTTAAGTTGAGAATTGTATGCATGAAAGGGTTCTTAGTGACCCTACAATCATCATTTTGCCCTTAATTAACAAGTTCGAGGCATAGAAACAACTTACAATAATATAATTCCTTGCAAATGCTCCCATTCATTACTTCAACTAAGTTTATGGATTTATTATTTATTTACTACCTTCAATTAAATGCCGATTCAAATTATTTTTCAACAATATACGTGCTCATATGGTGAGATATTTCTTCCAAAAACATTCCAATTATTCTTTCTCTGTTCTTCTTTTTTTTTTTTATTGCTAGAAAGAACATGCTAATTCTTCCTTTTATCAGTTATAGCCAATGGGACTAGATCTAGGGTTGGGGACCCAACTTGTTGTAATAAAATTTTGACATTATTGACC
Source organism: Trichilia minutiflora (assembly GCA_035590515.1). NCBI lineage: Eukaryota > Viridiplantae > Streptophyta > Magnoliopsida > Sapindales > Meliaceae > Trichilia > Trichilia minutiflora. Next base: position 4,688 of record JAVXUL010025879.1, read on the forward strand.
TAATTATTGGATGTATATGCATGTTGTGAACTTAGTTCCCATTTAATTTTAGTTTTTAACAAAAAATACAGAAATCAAGTACCATCCATTGACCAATTTTTAATAAATAATTGATCAACTAATCCAACAGGTAAGGAGGAACATTAAAAAAGCTGCACTAATGGGAGACAAGGAAGAGCAGGAATTTGAGGGTTCTTAAATTTTATTTATTTATTTTAATTATTTTACATTCACGTCTTTTGATTTTTAATATTTCATTTATTTTTTTTACCGTGTTTTATCGAGACGTTAAAATAAAAAAAGGAATATTTATATAAAGAAAATATCTTACATAAAAGTCAACGGTCAAAGATCCGCATTACTCTCTCTGTCTTCCATACATGCCACACATACTTCGCTACAGAAAACCCTCACCGCAATTGCATCAAGCACTAAGCGCGCCCCACTTGGGTGCGGGCCTGCCTCCCTTGGTGCACCCATCCTCCCTCAATTCCTCCTCCCACCAAGCACCGTGGGGGGCACTTTTTCCCTAAGATTTAATTGTTTTTTAATTTTCTTTTGGAAAAATAAATAAATAAATAAGGTTATAAATTTGTGGGGTTTATAGCCATCCGATCATATTACTGGTCGGTCTGTTGACCACTCAATCAAGAGGGTGTGTGAGACACGTGACGTTTTCTTGAACGTGGGGTCTAGGTGGCAAAAGGATGATGGCAATAAAGGCAGGCGGATACACGTGGCAAAAATGGAGACTTCCTTGATGGACGGCTATGTGGTGACATGGCAATGATGTCAGATTGAGACTTCACCCAGCCAGCAACTTCTCTTGAATTCGGGATATAGGATATATATGGTGTGAACCTTCGGTGACTATGTATGACGTGGCGATTTCTTCTTTCTTTGATCGTGAATCCTTCCATCTCTACTTACATTTTATTTTTCCTTTTTTATCAAAGAGAAAATTATAATAATGCTTGAATAAGAATCTATGCAGCCGATGATTTAATAATGAAGGATGTATTGGTAATATTTGTTGAAAATAATTTTATTTAGTTTATAGGAAATGTAAAAATCATTGATTTAATTAAAGTTTATTTAAAAAATATCTAAAGATTTGTTCCATAATTAGATCCAAAAAGGGCTTATTGAACAACAATTCTTTGCTTGAAAAAATATATGTAATTTTAATTATTTAAAAGATTTAATTATTTTATTCAAACAATAAATATATAATAAGAGCTCTTCTAATGATTCACTTACTATTACTTCTATTAGTATTTATTTATGTTTACTTGGAACTCATAAAATCGAAAATTATATTCTATTTTATTTGGTATTATCCAAACAAATATTTTGAAAAGCAGCGAAACACACTTCATCATGATGTTTTATAATAATAAGCACAATTATAAAGTTCTGAGTTACATTATTTCTAAAGTGAAATGTGTAATGTGTTTATGATAAATGACATTGTTGTTCTGTATAATTTGAGTTTTACTCTTTGATATGATAATTAACATGTTAATTATCATGAGAAGTCGTATGATTAGGCCTCCCTAGCTAATCCCACTTACAAATTGAAAAGTAAAAGATGTATGACATGCATATAGACATTTGGGCATTGCGTTGCGTGTCTTGCATCCATTAGATTAGACGTTTATCTTTTGACCTTAAACACACAAAAAGTTTAGGTACCAAATGCAAAGTACACATTTGCATGAGTAAGTTGTATGTAGTTCTCTTTTCTTGGTGTTCGAAATCGGTATCCATTCATTACTCTATGCTATAACATCATTTTCAAAGCAATTTTTGAAAAGGCAACATACTTTTCAAGGAAAAAATAAAAAAGTCAATTGAGATATTGTTTCAAAGGGTGTTAGATATTTCGTTCAATTTTGATTTATGCACTTAGAAAATACTTGTATTAAAATAAATGAAACAACAATTTTAATTAACTATATATTCACGAATATTTTGACAATACAAATGCACCCACAATTTAATTTATCAAATACCATTAATTATAGCATAAATTATTATCAACGTTGAAAAAAAAAAATTGTCAAATTGCAAGAGAAAAGAAGTGAGATGCAAAATGCAAAACAGTAAATACTTTACACAGAAATTGACCGACTTTGGGGGGCATAATATGATGACTAAGTTTAACAAACTCAATAAGCATTTAATGAAGCTCAACCCTTTTCACACATGCTTTGACATTCTTGCCTAATAAAATAAGCAGGAAGAAAGAAAGTCATTGATGTTATCTCCACATGCAAAGCACTAGAATGAGTAGTAGTTTTATTGCATTTCTTTCATCATACAAATGTCTTCCATGAATTTCTTTGCCAAATATATCTTCTCAAGACGTAAGAAAGTCACAGCAAAAACTAGTGCAAATTTAGTTATGGGTCTATTTCTCTCATCCTTTGTGTTTGACACCTTGGTTAGATTAGGTTAACCATAATTCTTTTATTCAACTTTCACTATCTTAATTTGTTCACATCCAACAACAAAGAGAATCAAATTTAATCTATTCTCAATTTTATTATATAGGTTTGGGTACGTATCTATTTAAATGTGCTAGGGTAACAAAAACATATTTTTAAACATTTGATTGATGGAATCAAAAAAAAAAAAAAAAATTGTGTAGTGATGCATATTATGTAATTCATTTTTTAAATTTTCTTATGATTGAGGGATTTTATTTCTGGTTAAAATAAAATTTTGGATTTAAATGATTTTCCGTTAATTGAGGAAAAGAGTGATGTATTTGACGAAGGGAAAGCGAAAGACCATAACAAAAAGGGTAGCAATTAAGATGATAAATATTTACTGTTGCAAATACACCGAGTTTTTGCCGAGGAAATGGTACGAGTAATAATTGCATACAAAAATAACTACGTGAAGGAATTAAACTCCTATTTGTACACGTGTCAACCTCTCGAAATTGGCAGCCAGACGGATGGTCCCACGTGGATACTTCAACAAGAAACCCCCCAATTTTTACCGTACACTCATACCATTCTTTTCTTATAGTGATCGCGAAATATTGACTTAAGAATCTGCGAAATATTAAACGTAACGACGTTTTCTGTGAAACGCCCGCAATACAAGAATCAATGTAAACGGTCAAATTACTGCGGGTCTACCGGAAAATGCCGGTCATGACTTCGACATTTTCACCAGAAATACCCGGTTAGTAATGGATGGATATGTCCTTTTAACGCGTTGAGAAGGTTGGATGGGATGCCAACAAGAATCCCATATATACAAGTCAAAATTTGATGTGAGTAAAAAATAAGAGAGAATTGGGTATATACAGAAGGAAAATTGAAGGTGGCTAGGCTTCAGTATGGGGATTGGAGAGGAAACAATGAGGACACTAGAGGACATAATTGTAAATATATCACCCCTTCTATCATAATATCATCTAAATTTTCCTTTTTTGAACGTGCTTCTATTAAACCCATGAACATGAATATTTCATCTATCATCTTATGGTCAATGATAAAGTTTAGACATGCAAATTCCATCTTCAAATGATCTAATAGCAAGCAATAACCCATTCTTCCTTCTAATTTCCCGATGTACTGCAGTTCAATTTGCTAATTTCACTGAAAATTTTTGTATAAAAAAATTATAAATACGAATAAATAATTAAAGATAAAAAAAATATAACATATATTAAAATTTTATAATCAAACTTAATTAATATACGTGAAATCCTATGTTAGCAATCAACAAATATTCAATTATTATATTTTATATATATATTTGACTATCTTGTTTCCAAGTTTTCAATCATTTTAAAATTCTGGATTGTGTGCTTCTTGTTGGATATATTTACAATTATGTCCTCCAGTGTCCTCATTGTTTCCTCTCCAATCCCCCATACTGAAGCATAACAACCTTGAATTTTCCCTCTATATATACCCAATTCTCTCTTCCTTTTTCCTCACATCAAAACCAACACAATCCTTTCTTTTAGTCTTTGGTATACAGCAACAGCATATTATCTCCAGTTCTCTCCCACACAAAACTTTTTGACACCTCTTCTTTTCTCTCTCTCAAACAACAAAAACCATGCCTGAAGCACCAAAGAGCACATTAAGGCCCACTGATTACCATCTTGCTGAGATGAACAAGAAGAAACTTGAGTTCATTGAAAATGTTACTAAAAACGCTGATGAGGTTCAAAAGAAGGTTCTTTCAGAGGTCCTCTCACGCAATGCTCATGTGGAGTATTTGCATAGACATGGCCTTAACGGCCATACTGATAGAGAGACTTTTAAGAAAGTCATGCCTGTGATCACTTATGAGGATATCCAACCTGATGTCAATCGTATTGCCAATGGAGATAACTCTCTAATCCTCTGCTCAAAGCCCATTTCTGAGTTCTTGACAAGGTAAACGCACAAACCTTTTACATTTTAAGTTTCAAATTTTGATGTATTTTGGTCAGTTCTTGCTGTGATGGGCTCATCAAGATTTTTTTCTGGCCTTAAGCTTGAATTACTTTATTTGACTTTTGTGTTAATTCTGGCTTAATGGGTTTTTGATCCTTTTGTCTTTCGAATTATAAGCTGTTTTAAATGTTTATTTGGATGGTCTTGCTTCATGGGATTTTTCCATTTTTGTAGCTCTGGTACATCGGGAGGGGAGAGAAAGTTGATGCCAACAATTGAAGAAGAGCTGGAGAGGAGGTCACTACTGTACAGCCTATTGATGCCTGTAATGAGCCAGTTCGTTCCTGGTCTGGAAAAGGGCAAAGGAATGTATTTCTTGTTCATAAAATCTGAGGCCAAGACTCCTGGTGGCCTTGTGGCTCGCCCAGTTTTAACTAGCTACTACAAGAGCTCCCATTTCAAAAACAGGCCTTATGATCCTTACACAAACTACACCAGCCCAAATGAAACCATTCTCTGTCCTGATTCCTATCAAAGCATGTATTCTCAATTGCTCTGTGGCCTTTGCCAAAACAAAGAGGTTGTCAGGGTTGGTGCTGTTTTTGCCTCTGGTTTCATTAGGGCAATTAGATTTCTTGAGAAGCACTGGGCTCTGCTTGTTAATGATATTAGAAACGGCACCATTGACTCACAAATTACTGACCCATTTGTCAGGGAAACAGTCACGAAGATCCTTGAACCTGACCCAAAACTTGCTGATTTCATTGAAAATGAGTGCAGTAAGGATTCCTGGCAAGGGATCATAACAAGGTTATGGCCCAACACATATTATGTGGATGTTATTGTGACTGGGACCATGTCACAGTATATCCCAACTCTTGATTATTATAGCAACGGTCTCCCTCTTGTTTGCACCATGTATGCTTCTTCCGAGTGCTATTTTGGTGTCAACCTTAACCCACTTTGCAAGCCAAGTGAAGTTTCATACACCCTTATTCCCACCATGGCCTATTTTGAGTTCTTGCCTGTTTACAGAAACAATGGTGTCCCTAACTCTATTTCCATGCCCAAATCACTCAATGAAAAGGAACAGCAAGAGTTGGTTGATCTTGCTGATGTCAAACTTGGCCAAGAATATGAGCTTGTGGTCACCACATATGCTGGTAAGTTTCTTTATTTCCATAATCCAGTCAATGTGTAGAGATACATAAACTATCTGTATTAAAATACTGTTTAAGTATTTATACTTATTCTATGTTTTCATTCTCTTTAGGACTTTATCGCTATAGAGTTGGAGATGTGTTAAGAGTGGCTGGATTCAAGAACAAGGCACCACAATTCAACTTCGTATGCAGGAAAAATGTGGTACTAAGCATTGATTCTGACAAGACTGATGAGGTTGAGCTACAAAACGCAGTCAAGAATGCAGTGAACCATTTGATTCCATTTGATGCTACACTAGCTGAGTACACTAGCTTTGCAGACACCACATCAATTCCTGGACATTATGTGCTATATTGGGAGCTTAGTCTCAATGGTGAAACACCAATTCCTCCCTCAGTCTTTGAGGACTGTTGCTTAACCGTTGAAGAATCGCTCAACAGTGTTTATCGCCAAGGCCGTGTTTCTGATAAGTCAATTGGGCCACTTGAGATCAAGATTGTTGAGTCAGGGACTTTTGACAAACTCATGGATTATGCCATTAGCTTAGGTGCATCAATAAACCAGTACAAAACACCAAGATGTGTGAAATTTGCGCCTATAGTTGAGCTTCTGAACTCGAGGGTTGTCTTAAACTACTTCAGTCCCAAATGTCCCAGGTGGGTTCCTGGTCACAAGCAATGGAGCAGCAACAAGCCAACAAGAATTGAAGAAATTAATGGAAAGACTCAAACTGTTTGAGTCTTTCGTTTAGCTGTTCATGGAGGTTCACAAGAACTGTTTTTGTGGTCATCATAGGGAAATGTCGAGGACCCTTTTCTAGGTTAACCCCATGTTTTTTTGTGGTTTTTTTCCTTTTTTTTTTTACTTTTTAACTGTTTATCATGCACAGGGACTTCTGAATTGGCCATGAACAAAAACAGTTCATGTTTCAAGTAAAGCCTTTTTATCTTCTAATTCTCTTTTTATTGCTAGAGCCCTTTTCTTTCTTTTCAATAATTAACATCACATTTCATAAAAATTTGATTGTTAAATCCAGCCGGGCACCGAAGTCAAATTCAATTCACTGAAACGGCATCACCCAGTGCGAATTCCTCTTTTTACATTTATTGCATCACTAAGTTACACCCTCGAAAATATAAATCTAATATATTCTTCATTAGTATTAGTGACTCCTTCATGGACCAGTAACCTTCCTCGATATGGAATAAAGTGACCAATAAAAATAAGAATTAGCAACTCTCTTGGCCTTGGGATCTCATTTTGCAAACTCAAAACTTTATACGAAAATCAGCTTAATTAATTAAACAAAAGACATAATTCTCTTTTGACTTGTAAAAGAAAATTCCTGCTGTTACTGCAGGAGGTAGGATTATTGTTGGTTGGGTT
>JAVXUL010025890.1:0-11645 GCA_035590515.1 Trichilia minutiflora
TACGACACTTGGACTCACCGGATCATTCTATAACAAGACTACCTATACTTGGGTACACAATCTAAGTGAGATCATTAGTTCACAAGTATGTGGTAAGTTTTATCACAAGAATGGTCATGAATGCCAATAGACAACAAAAAAATATCCCATTTATGCTTTGAACATACAGTAATAACTCATATACAAGTGATATGATTCAAAAATTCTTACAACGACAAATTTGAGATACTGTAAGGCATTAGTTGAGATATGAATAAAGACAAGAATAAGTGTATATAAAGCCATAAGAGTACGTACTAGCACGATGAACTTCTGAGAAAGTACAAGGAGTCAGTACTAGATGGCTTAAGTATTCTATTGATTGATAAGTGCAAGGGACTGGTAAGAAGAAAGTGCAAAGTTAAGTACATGAGACAGTTACAAGTATATGAGATAATACAAAGTTAAATGTAGCCTGTACAGAGAAATAACAACAGCTAAACCTGTGGTGATAGCTTGAATTTGTACAAATTGAGTAATAGAGGAGAGGAAGTGTGAACCTTCCTACGCTAGATAGAAGTAAAGTACTAGAGATTATATAAGTTTGAACGAAGAGAAAATAGGAAAAGAATTAGTTTGAAGATACTAAATAATTCAAGAGAATTATAAGATTTCAATCGATAATTATAATATTTGAATTCTAAATACTATGAATCAGCAACCGTTATTTTAGAATGTTATGAGACTTCAATATAATTTTTAAACCTTCAGCTTTAGCTAAAATTCAAGGATGAATCTTTTATAAGGAAGGGAGTATATAATGCCTCATATTTTTTACTTTAAGTGGATTTTGGTCATTTTATGTTAAAAAGGGCATTTTTATTATTTTTAAAATTTTATGTTTGGATGTTATTATTGGTTAAATAAACCCATTTTGATGTTTGATAAGTGTCTTGAAAAGTTTTGGATGAAATTGGTTAAATTTAAGAAAAGTGGCATTAAGGTCTCAACCACACATCCAAAATTACGAGCAAAATTTCTATTGATCAGGATAGAGTTTTGACACATGATTTCTACCGAAAGAAGATAGAAATATAATTGTATAGAAAGAAATAAAAGTAAAATTGGATTCTGAACGAGAGAGAAATAGCATCGAAAACAAAGGGATTTGACTAATATTTTTTAGAGAGCGATATTTTTTAAAGGACTTGAATGATATTTGCTAAGTATCGATACTTTCCATACATGTATCAATGCCAAAAGTTTTGATACTTTGAGAATATTAATAATTTTTGTAGATAAGCACGCACTGACTTGCAAAAACAAATATCTAACTCAAGAAAAGATCGTTTTACCCATTTTTCATGCTTTTTCCTCCATTCTTTTTCTAATTTAAAGGCTAAACATGTCATTCTTAATTCTTTTTATTTATAAATCAAATCAAAACGGACTGATTTAACTTTTTCTTTTTATAGTCGGTACTTATAGGTTTATAAGGGTTCCTTTGCACAGTGGACTCTAAATCATTTCTCCTTCAATTTCTTCAATATTTAACAAATTAAACTTTTGACTCTTACTATAAAACATGAGTACACAACAACCTCTATCATCCACGCATTTTGTTTCATCAAAAATCGTCGAGAAATGAGTTAAAGAACTTTTGAGTTACTGTTTACATAAAAGGGATTTTGTTGATTGGCCACAATTAAAGCTTTCGAATATTAAATTGACCCTCTGATAAGACTTCTAATATCCTTATTATTTTGATTATATATTTTGATTAAATTTATGCATCTGAGTTACTGTTCATAACTAGGGTTACTGTTCATCTAAATTAAAAAAATATATGATTAGATTTATTTGATATTAGAATTGATATATATGTGATAGATTTAATCATTTAGAGGTTAATTGAAGAGAAATCTAAAATTATATAATGAGGATTAATAGAGTTAGTAAGTTTGAAAAATTGAATTGATCTAAATTATTACTGAATAATATGAAGAAATTGGTTATAAGCTTTTAATAGTAAAAATCAAATAATGGGCCAAGTTATGGATTAAATTCAAGAATTTATGGTGACTAAAAATGTGGGGTTAGTTTGTAATCATGTATTGACTTGCATTTTATTTTTTTAAAGAATAAAGATTGATATAGATATCGATATTTATGGCATTAGGTATCAAGTTTGCAAGATAGAGACCTGAATAGCATAGAAGATTTTAGGGAATGCAAACCCTCCCTACGATAGTGAATGGGATATTATGTGTTTTCTATATTTTTGAATGTTTCTATACTCTTAATGTTTAGAAATGATTTTATTATAATATTACATATTTATGAACATTTTGAAATGTTTTACATATGAATGGAATTTATATGTTTTCGTTATGTTTTGAAAAGTTATAGTTTTTGTTTATTTTCAAAAATATATATATGTATCCAAAGCATTTTTCTTTATGCTTTTATATTTGTTTTTGAATTTTTTATTAAATGATATGGCCTGTATTTCCTATTTCCTTACCTCTAACCGGAAGCTATAAGGGAGATAGTTTATGTCCTTTGAAAAAAGCACGATAAGATATTTGTTATGTACATGTACCGATACAAGTGAGAAGTAGGGAGCAAAGAGTAATCTGATACCTGATACCTATACCCATACTTGTACATAACTGCATGTATTTTTGCTATATGTAAATTTCTAATTTTTATACCTAAAATCAATATACATGTAGGATAAGTTTCTGATAGTTTTAATACTTTAAAAATAAGTTTCTGATTTCTGATTTTTTATTTTTATTTTTAACTTCTGATACCTAACATTTATGTAAACTTAATATTTTACGAAAAACGTATAAATATTATAAGAAAGTATTTTGATATTCTAAAAACTTTTTATAGAGATTACAAAGCTACTTATTAGGTCTTTCCAAAAATTTACCCCTTCACAGTTTTGTAGGTCATTGAAAATTCTTAGTAAATTCTAAAAGACAACCAAGTTAAGCCAAGTATCTGTAGGCAATTACTAGGAAGTGGGTCTATTCATACATTATCAATATGTTTTGACACGATGGTCCTGTGTGTATTTTAAGCTTTTATTGATGTTTGATCATACGGGTATTTGTGATAAGTATGCATATGTATGTTTCGGGTATAAAGCCCCATTATTTAGTTCTCAATGTATTAAGTCTACTCTCATGTATTGAGTTATTAGTCAAATTGGTTCAAGTCTCATATGTATGTATATAATTTGTAAATAACAGTTTAAATGTCAATTGGCATATCAGTAAAAGCTTAAGGGGATGTGGCCAGTCTCGTCTCTTGTCGATCGCTCTCTAAAAGTCTTGGGATGTGACACTAATCTCTTTATATTTGTCTACTTTTCCTTAATACATTCAACTCAGATTTAAGAGTCTAATAAATCAAGGGGATCAAGAACTTCATTTGACACAAAGTCTTTTAATTTTGTTTAAATATATGCCCTAATCGCTTATGCCTTTATAAACAAAATTCTTATTAGTTAATTTTAATTTTATACCTTTTATACTTGTATACAAGGTTTTTTTATATGACATGACCCTATGAAGCAGATATAGGTTATTATTGAATGTTAAATAATCAGTCCCAATAAATTTTGAATCTTGAAAAAGACTAACTTTATTATTTTCAAATGAATAAGATAATCGAATTTGTTCAATATAAAAATATAAACCGAAGCGTTGACTTAATTATTATCAATGAATAAGATAACCAAATTTATTCAATATAAAAATATAAACTGAATTACTGTCTAATTAATAGTACAATATAAGTCTCTTTGATATTCAAATTAGCGACCATTCTTTGATTATAATTTAATAACTTCAATAGCCTTAACTTTGACTAATTTGCCATTGCCATCCATTAATGTATCTTTCATCATTACTTGGCATTTAGCAATTCATATAATTTTACATAGACATGCTTAAGTGACGTAGCAATAGGGGAATCTATCCATTAAGTGTATTTAAGTATGAAGGTTAAATTAATCATACGACAACCTAGATTGAGAAGTATACCTTACTTTATTTAAGTTTACCATTCCCCTATAAGTAATAAGTAAAGCTTTATCCTATTACTTTTATTGTTTCTTTTATGGTGAAAGACAACAACTTTCTTATTTTGTCCTTAAAGGTTAATCAGAGAACAATCATAAAGTTCTTTTCTATATCTTAAGGTTCATGCTATTATACATGATAATTGATGGTGGTGGTAATAATTTTAAGTAGAATTAATAACTTCATCAAAGAATATAACTTATAAACTCACATAAATACCACATCATTTTGTCAATTAATTCAAATAATGGTAAGATCCATCATAAGATACCGAGCACAATATATATTTAGTCTTTGGACAAAAATATTAATTTGTAAGTGATATTCTTGATATAGTAATTAAATATTGATAATAAATCCTATCAAATAATAAACCTTTCTTTGGATTGATTTATTGTTCACATAGAATACTCAATAATTAACACATATTTATTACCACATGTGCATGTAATTTAGCTAAATATTTACCTTCCTTTACAAGTTAATATTCACATGAATTATATACCCACAATCGTCATAATATTTTAAAATAAATTGACTTACACAAGAGAAGCTATTTTGATAACATGTTTCAATCAATTAATTTTAGAGCATTAAACATCCATAAAATAATAATTATATCAAAATTTGAATTTGAGACAAAATTGGACATTATGATTTTTTTAATATTTTCTTATGATTTTCTTACAATAAAATATTTCTCAATATGAGTCCCATATATTTAAATATAATAGACACTACTATCCTACTCTATTATAATCTAATATATATAGTAAACTTAAAAGGAGTGTCACAAGTATTAGAATGATATAACTATTCCTAACCTTTATGAACACTCATTCACTTAGAAATCGAGTTTAACTTATGTATGTGCGTAAATTATTAAAATTATAGTAGATGACTATAGAAACCTAAACTTTATTTTGGATTAAATTATAAAATTATTACAAATTTTGTCTAAAATCACATAAACTTTATTTTGGATAAATTTACAAAAAAATGCAAATTTTAGGCTCATATTGCTAGAAAATTAGAATTTTGGACTTAAATGGTATTTTATAAGTGAGGACTTAATTTTGTCATATAGGAACTTAATTAAAATTTTGCAAATTTGGATTCAATTAATATTTATACAAAATGGAAAAAATTAGGTTTTCTACGTTTTTTATATTCAAACACTACCTCAATTGAATTTGACATCGAAAATTATGACCAAATCGCCGTGAAATCATGGTAGAATCCAAAATTAAATTTCATGGATTTTCATCCCATGTTTTATTCATCCATAAATTAAATTTTAATTTACACGAACAAAACACATAATCATATGACCAACCATGCATATATCATTATCTTATCAAAATAATCCTAATAAAATATGCATATATTTATAAAATTAATCATAATGATCTGAATTCTTAATCCATGCGTAACCAATTATATACATATATAAAATTTTAACAAAATAATTATATATACATAATCCCATAATTAAACCAAATAATATAGATATACTTGTATCTTAAAATTATATCATACGATACAATATATGTATACCCCAAATTAATAAAAAAATAATATTATCAATAATTCAACATAATGATAGTTATGACATTATTTGTTAGATATTTTTAGCTTATGAGTTAAATTCATTATATTTTAAAAAATCACTTAGTCAAATTATTGGGATATGGAGTTAACAGAACATATCTGAAATTCATGCTTAATTCTTAAATTTATAGTAATATGTAATGAATATTTCAAATCTTGTATTTAGAATTTATATTTTCTAGTAATAGGATATCAAAAAACACTCTTTTAATTATTAACTTGTGACCATAACTTAATAGGTATAAAAAATCTTAAATCACTAGATAGTTCATATTATTTATTTTTATTTAATCCATCATAAAATAAAAATAAGAGTTGATATCTATATATATTAAACCCTATATTTTATTTAGATGCATTAAATATGCATTAATTTAATTTTATCAAATCATTTAAAATTTGAATTTAATTTATAATAATTTTATTATATAATGTTAAACATATAAGCTTATATTTATTAAATTAAATTTGACATAAGGATTAGCCAGTAAATTATTATTTGAATACTAATATTTAGATAAAAGTAATTATTTATTATTTTTTAATTTAAGGAACATGCCATAATAATTATTTGTTATATGTTTATGTTAGCTGGCTACTAACTTTCTATGCTCGAATTTCTTTACGAAATTTTTTTATTTATTTATCATAACTCCTTTTTTATTAGCAATTTTAATTAATTAATTAATTTTTTGTTTATAAAAATTATAATAAAAAATTTAAAATATAGTAAAAAAGTTAAAACTCTTACATTTACTCTAAATCTAAATATATAATAGTTTTTGCTCATATTAAAATATTAAAAAAATAAAATTTTATATAAATAAATATAATTATTATATATTTATAAAAGTAAAAAAAAATAAAAATTTATAAAAATAAAAATAAATTTCATAAAATATATGATAATTATATAATATTATTATATTATTATATTTTTTATTAAAAATTTATATATAAATTTTTTATTTCTATCATTCATGTTTAAATAAAGTCACGTTGGAAGTAATGATAAAAGCATGCTAAAAACCAAAAAGGCCAGGCAAAATATCATCGGCGTGGAAGCACGTGCCTGTGAAGGCAGGCGAAGCAAGTAGGGTATTCCATTTGGGTCTAGACTAGGATCTGAATGAAGCTTCGGTGCTCCAGGCAGTCACAGTACGAGGCTGATGTCGCGTGATGCTAATCATGATTAACAGCGCGTGCATTAGTGTCTCGAAATCTCGAAACTTTTATTACATCCCGACAAAATCAGACACATTGATTAGATTTTTCATTGTCGCAGGCGGCGCTTCTGTAAAAATGTTTCGGTAAAATCTCTGCAGTAAATGACCGAGATTTTCTTCTGCTTCTGGTCGTATGAAATAATCAGTACTCGCTTTCTGAAAGGATAAAATATTATTACAATGATGGCGCGTGTAACGTAGTTGATGAAATTGACAGCGGACATGTCTTGGGATTTTTGGCTTATTGCTGAAGAAAACAATCACGACACGCATTGACAGTTCAAAAAATTGCATCGACAGATACTGAAGTGCCTTCGTTGTTTGTAAAAGCCACTTTTAACGGATGGCATTTTGCTCAGTAGCCTATGCAATCCAGTCTGTCAATTCTGTCAGCTAAATTCCTAAAAATGACAAAACGGTCCTTTTCTTGGTCTGCTTAATTGGCCACGCATCTGCAAATATGCTCCTTTCCCATGTTTATGTTATGCTCGGATTGATTTACAACGTCATTTTAGCTTTTGAAATATTTTTATTGGACCAAAATTCGTAGCAAATTTTAATTGTATTTTTTTTTTCTTGAAATATTTTTATTGGACCAAAATTTGTTATTATAATTTCAAATTTAAAGAAAAAGGGGTAATTTTCCTTTTTTTATGGGTAAGTAATGAAAACTCTGTCTTTTGTCCTTTCTTTTATTTATTTTTTATCTATTTTTTTTAGTTTATATTTTTTTGATAAATTAAAATATTTATATTTTATTTTTATTAATGAATTTTTTAAATTAATTTTTAAAAATATATTAATTAAATATATAATCATTAAGATATTTTATTTAAATTATGAATGATTGATTAAAATCAAACTTAAAATACGTGTTCAAATTATACATCTTAAACTCAATCTATCACATAAATTCATATTTGAAATCCTCTTAAATGTAAAAATTAATTAATATAATTTTATTTTTTATATAAAATTAATAAACATTTCTATGATCTATCCACTTTCTTCTTTTAATTTTAATTATTTAAGTTAAAATCATCTTAAATATAAAATAGAGTAAAAATTTTTTCAATAATAATATCATATTTTTTTAAGGACTACAATGATGCTGTATTATATGAACATAAATATTTCAATGGTGTAATATTCTTAAAATCTTAAAAGTTTAGAATTTTATGAAAAATTTTTAAATCCGGTGTTAATATATGATTTTTGTGTCATAATTTTGAGTTAATTTAGTGCAATAAAAATATTTTAAAATTAAAGTAATATCATACTAAACATCATCATATTTTATTTAATTATTTTTATTCACGTGACATTCATCAATAGCATAATAAAATTTTATTATATTAAAATAATTTATTATATTGTTTTTATTATATAATTAATAAATATTATATTATTTAACATAAAAAATTAAAATAAAACTTAAAAAGTGTATTAGTTAATTCTTTAAGAAAAATAAAAAAAGAAGAAAATTCAAGGAATGAAGGCAATAAATTAACTTGGTGGTAAGATGTACAGATTTCGGTAAACGCATACAATGGGGCAACAATCTAAAATAAAAATTATTTATTAAAAATGTGTTTACGTCATAATGACGTACTAGACTCTGAAAACGCATTTAAATACATGTAACTTTCAATTCATTACATATCTCGGCGCCCACCTTTTCATTGGTTTGTGTATTTTTTAATTTTTTAAAATTTTTTTATAATAATTTAATTTTTTTTTAAACACAATCTTACGAACACAAAAAATAAAAATTATAATAAAAACTAGAAGAAAAATTTTAAATTATAATAAAATAATTAAAACAACTATATTTACAATTAAATACACTATAACTTTGCCCTATTGTTTAAGGAAAAAAAGGTTTAATATTTTGTTATTAAATTAAAAATAGGAAGTGCATGGAATCAATGTCTATTTGTTCTTTTGATGGATTCCCATAAAAGCGAAAGCTGATTTTTCAGGATTTTTGGGCACGCTCGCCTCATTTGCTCACAATATTCTCTTGTCCCCTTCTCCCTCTTCCTTGGCAGTGTTCTCTGAATTATGTCTGGGCTTTAGGCAACCTTTTATAACCCTCTTTCCTCTTGACCAAAACTTTTGTCTCTGCTTCTGAAAAATGTTTTTGGGCTCTGCCCAATCATTTTTAAAGACAACGAAAACAGAGATTAGGTAAGAAAGGTCTGGTCATTATCAAATGCATGTTTTCTTGGGCTTGGGTTGATTTACATTAAATTTAAAGACAATTGCATACTATATATATATTAGAGTAAAATTACCTGTACACACTGATATGTTTGTATACTAACTTTTATAAAACTTGATTATACAACCTGTTATTAATAGTAAGCATAAAATGTTGTGTGATATTTACTTTAACCAATCATGAACTTACGTTGGTAGTTACGGGGTATCTGCCTACTTCTCAAAACCACTAAAATGTATGTGTTGCTGTCTAATTCCTCACAAGGTATATGTTGGCTCTTCATACTCTAGGAATAAATATCAAAGCTCTTTGGCAGATCGATCCAATGGTTTGCAATAGTATAAAGAAGCCATTTTTTTTTTGTCTTCACTCGTGTTGGAGACCGAAAATATATAGAATGGGATGTTTTGCAGTAAGTAGTATAAGTAAGTTATTTTTTGGTTTAGAAGTGTATATGGGGTGGAATGGGATTTGGGTGCGTAAAACTCTTTTAAAAAAATAGGGATAAATATCCATAACCCATTTATCATATTTTATGCTATTCTGGTTTATTGAGTCAAGTCGAATCTCAACTACCAAATGGCCCCTAAAATAATTTAGTGCATATTGAAGAGTTCTTCAAGGGATTATTGGAGTATAATAATTTGGGCTTAGTTGGAGCCACTTTTCAGCTCAGAATACCCATAGAAATCAAAAAAGGCTCCTCTGTCTATGACACCACGAGTAGAGTTGCAAATGGGACCAGCTAGCTAGGTCCAGTATATGAACATATTGGTCCAGTCTTATCTGATTAGGCTAGCAAATAATAGAAGCCCAATCTTGCTTGACCCGTGAGCTTGGTATGACCTTGTGGGTTGGGGCCTGGTAAGGTCCTGTGGGCTTTGTTTTCACGGCCATACAAAAAAAAAATATATAAATCAATTGATAATATTTTTATAATATATTTTTGTGTGTATATATATATATATATATATTACAATTATATATAATTATAAATTGATCATGATAATTTACATAAAATACTTCTACTACTTTAAATATACATTTAAGTACGATAAATAAATGACATATAACTAAATGAATAATTAAATGAAATTACATAACTATAGTTAGCAGCATATCCCTATTAAATCGACACATCCTGAAATCATTTATCATTTGTATTGTATACATTTAATTATTTTATATTTTTTATACTTAAATAATATACTTCTACTAATTTTAGAATGCATCCACTAGATTCAAATACGAAACTTAATTTTAAGTTCAATAAATCCTAATTTTAGAATTTACTTCTATAATATTTTCTACTACTTTATTTTCTATTTAAAAATTTTCTACCATATAATTGTGGGGTCCACGACAATACTTAACAAAACTTCAATTAACTCTTAAGAGTTAGTTGAGAATATATTTTTATAATTTTAAGTATGCAATTCAAGAGGAGTTGGAATTGGGTTTCTAAAAATTTTAATATAATTATTGTATATTTTTTAATAATCTTAACTATTCAATCTACCACAAATAAAATAATTCAATCGTAAGAAATTATATTAATCAATTTTTACAAGTAACAATATTACAATTCTCATATTTATTAATTGATCAAATGACATTAATTAGTTAAACTAAGCTAATCGATCGATTTTACTATCACTTTTCATCAAAGTGTATCTATATAAGATTGTATGAGTTATCAAAAGTCAAATGATAATGAAAGATACATCGATGGATGATAATGGCAAATCAATCAAAGTTGAAACTATTAAAACTATCATGTTATAGTAAAAACTGATCATTAATTTGAATAAGAAAGAGATTTATATTGTACTGTCATTTGAATGGAATTTAATTTATAAATTTATATTAAACAAATTTGGTTATCTTGTTCATTTGAAAATAATAAAGTCAATAATCCACTTTATATAAATATAATGAATAAATTCAATTATTTCATTTATTTGAAAATAATAAAATTAGTCTATTTCAATATTCAAAATTTATTGGGGCTAGTTCTTTAATATTTAGTAATAACCTATATTTGCTTTATACGGTCGCCTCATATAAGAAAATTGCATACAAATACACAAGGTATAAAGCTATTTAAGCCATATCTCCAAAAGAAAAAATTAAAGGACTTGTATATGATGAAACTCTTGAACCTTTTAATTTTACGGATTTTATCGCTTGTGTCAATTGTATTAAGGGAAAAACAACAATACAAGGAGATCAGGTGTCAACAAGATCTTAAATGTCTTAGAACTAATATATATAGAAACTTATAGGTCATTTCCTGAGGCTTATTAGAATGTTCCACAATAATTTATTATGTTTATAGATAATTTACAATATGACAACCTATATCTAATTCGGAAGAAGTTTTAATTTCTCAATGTGTTTAAAGATTATATGGCTAAAGTTGAAAATCAACTCAACAAAAAGATTAAAGGTATCAAATCTAATTATCGTGAAAAATAGAGGTGTCTAACGGGCCGGGTCGACCCGCGA
>JAVXUL010025911.1:0-11644 GCA_035590515.1 Trichilia minutiflora
ATAATACACTCTGGGACATATCTTGCATCATATAAAAGAAAGAAATAAATTAGCAACTGAACATAATGCAAGATAGACGAATGCCATTTAATTAATCGTAAACTATTTATAATTAATTACAAAAGGTATATACTCAAGAAAAGATAACCCTGAACCATCTGACACGATTGGTTCTAGGGCATATCTCTAACACTCACCTCATCGAGTAGTATACTCAAAATTAGTTCATACAAACCTAAATCAAGAAAGATGGCTCAAAAGCTCAAAAATCAAGCAAAACCATGGCACTCAAGGCCAAATTCATAAAAATTGGCACTCAAACCCAAATCACAACTAAATGAAAACATTAGCTCTCTGACCTCAATCTACATTTTCATAATCGTAACACGTGTATATTTATAGCACTTCATCCTCAATATCCATATCAAACAAAATAATCATAACCAATGAAATCAATTCACATTGACCTTCGACTGTCATTATACAAACATATAAAACATGCCACAAGCATATAAAGTCATCACCTAAAATCTACCACTCCCGATCACCACACAACAATATTCAACATCTCCTTAATATGATTATATAAAAGCTTTCTATTTCTTTGTAAACATAAAAGTATGTTTTTAAATAATATATAAAGAAAGAAAGAAAGCAAAAAAATATTCACTCACTTTGAGGCTGAAAAATATTCTATCATTGTCCTCTTCGCTATGGGGATTCTCCAATTAAAGCTCCCGTGCCTATAAACATGTATCCATAAGGTTCAACAACTTTACATATATACCCATGCTATGTAATAGATAATGCACATAATTACAAGTCTAACCATTGTAATGATCTTTGTTACTCAATTACCATATATATAATTCTTTCTTCTCTCTCTCTCTCTCTTTCCTCTATACACATCAGTCCTCTGACTGTTATTATTCTTACTCATCAATAAATCATTCGCAGTTTCTCAACACTATGATGTACTTAAACATCCTAGTTTATCAATTTAATTGATAAACTAAATTATACCTAAAATCTAGGTTTTAAAAACAGTAACCTAACTATCCTTTATTCTCCATTCATGCTCAAAATAACTCGAATTAGTGAAATAAGCTAAGAGATATATTTACGTAAGCTAGTAGGTATGCTTTGAGCCCTTTTTTGCATGATTTTAACTCTCAGCTACTATTTACTCTCGACCTTTCTCTCTTGATTTCTCTCGAATCGTCAAACAAAACTCTGATTAAACAATACTCCTGAGTTCTAGTGTTGATATGCTGGAAAATTTAAATATTGATTGCAAGGATTAGTGTTGATTTGAGTGAGATATAGCTTGAGTATGAAAGTAGAGAGAAATGGGTTTTGGACATGAGGAAGGAGAAGAATGAAAAAAATGAGCTTCGATCTCTCACATATAAAAGGCCGTGAAATGACCAAAATATTCTTCAAAAATCACGTCAAAAGTTGAACACGTCTCCAAGTATCGATACTTCTTCTCTAGGTATCGATACTTTCTATCGAAAACGATCTTTTATATTTGTTACGTATCAAAGTATCGATACTTTCTTAGAAAGTATCTATATTTTTTATCGAAAATGACCTTTCAGATTCGTTACGTATCGAAGTACCGATACTTCCTCAGAAAGTATAGATACTTTTTATCAAAAGTTAGGTTCCAAATTCGTTTTGTATCCTAGAGTATCGATACTTTACTTTACTATCTACAATGACCTCCAAAGTATCGATATCTTCCTCAATAATGTATTGTGATACTTGACTCTTCACTGTTTATTACAGTCCTAAGTATCGATACTTTCTTCTCAAAGTATCGATACTTAGATTTTACTATTCACTATAATCACAGAGTATCGATACTTTCATTGAAGAGTATTGATACTTTTCACACTGATGCAATACAACGATGCTTGCATACCTAAATATTGATATTTTTTGCATCGTATCAATACTTTCTTATCCTGGGTGCATCGTGATGAGGTTTACGTGCTTGAGTATCGATACTTTCTTAGTAATGTATCGACATTTGTGATCCTCCAAGGTCAAGGTCAAGTATCGATACTATGACCTTTGTATATCAATACTTAGCCTCTTTTTTACTCAACTGAGGACTGTTACTTCAAATGGTCATAACTTGGAATCTACTTCATCTCATAGAAACCATAATATTTCAATGAAAAAATCTTTTCGAGCTTTATAAAGTAGTTGAAAAATTTTTTAATTAGAGATAAAAAATTCAGTTATTTCTCATTAATTAGATATTCTCCATCATACACCTCCTCAAAGATATTTTTAAATTATCACACTCTCTAATATATGATTACATGTAATGACATGCACATAATTGTATAAAGGAATGACTACAATGCCTATACACTTAAGGAACGGAGTTCATATCCACTCACTTAGCCTTTTTTAAATTCACCTTTGTAGCTATAATCCATTATACAATCTTAGCTTTTCTTGATCATATCACCCATATATATCAATATATCAATACAAAATTCAAAAACAATAATCATAAAGTTCAAATATCCATTTATAAATCATTTGTATATGATGCATACCAAAGTGATCATCAATTTAATAATTTTATTTCATACTTGGCTTACAAGCATAATTCGTATATCATAAAATCCCAAACAAACCATATATGCATGTAAATATGAAACAGAGTTAATAATAAGTAGAAATCAACTTTCTTAAAGAAATAAAATATTAAGTTTTTCAAAATAGATTTAAAAAATTAAAAGTATATAAAAATAAGTTCACTTATTGTTTAGGAAGGGTATCCACTTCCTATTACTTCTCTCGACATATGGGTTTCTCTCTTTTTATATCTATGCCTAATTATATGAATAACAACACACAATATTAATTTTAAACTCTAATTATCAATAATATAAATTTATATGCAATGCTTATGAAATCTAACTCGGTTTCCTTATTCGACATAACCTATTCATTAAATAATATCATTTTTTGGCCATTTCTTTAATTCCTACCAATAGAATTCCATGGTCATATCTAAATTCAATATTTATATCCATTTCAACGATCCAACTCAATTCGGTACCCAAATTACTATTTCATAAGGTTTATGTATAATTCAATTTAATTCCTTATAATCTCATATTCATTTAATAAATTCTAACTTATATATACTAAATTTTAGTTCAATTCGTTATAACTGAATAAAATTTTTTAGAGAATAGTAAACCCTAGTCGACACAGTAGCCTTGTTTACTATTTATTATACCAAAATTCTCGAAACCATAATTTTAACAATTTATTTATATATATACTTATTCTATACCCTAAATAACACAATTAAAGTAAATTTTTGGATGAATAGTAACCTTAAAAATTCAAATTCATAAATTTACCAAATAAAAGAGTTAATCAAAAGGAAAACTGAATCACATGATGTTTAGAAACCTAAAGAAGTTTTCATTATTTCCAATTTCAAAGAATCCCAGATTTGTGTAGAAACATAAATTTTGACCCACTCTTATTTTTGCTAGAAACAAAAAATAATGATTCTAGTGTGTAAAGGACGACAAAATATATTGATTTTTAGTAAAGAATCAGAGTTTAATCGGTTGAAAATAAAGAAATCATAAGAGAAAATTGTTAAAATGGCAAAAAGAGAGAGGGAGGGATGGGAGAAGCTGGAGGAGAAAGATAATGAACACCCCCTTGATTTGGGGTGTATTTATAATGTTCTTAAATTTATGAAATTACCCTTATGATTTTTAGCTTTTTGGTTTTCATTTTTTGACATTGATTTTTTTTTTTTATTGATTTTACTTTTGTTTCTTTCTACTCGATTATCTCTCAATCCTCTTTAAGTAATAAAAATTGGTTCATCGATTACTCATCTCAATTAGTAGAAATTTAATTTTGAATATTAAATGATCAATGGTTATCTAAAACGAAACTCATCCAAACTTAACTATTTATCAACTAAATTTTCTCAAATTTCGTATTAGATTTCAATATTAAGTTTTCTGCTCATTAATTATGCTCATAAAAGCACCTAAAAAAATGACGAAAATACTCCTGATAAGTAAAATAATCAAACTACCTCTGATTGGTAAATTGGAATATTTCAAATATACTTATATTTTAACTAATATTTAGTATTTTGCCGTAAAAAATTAAACCAACTTATTTTATTGGAAACTCTTACTGCACATTTAATTATACGTAAATTGATATAATAATGATGTTATTTTGAAGTCTAAAATTATTAACTCACAATGTTTGGTACTTGAACACAAGAATGAATTAGTGGGTGACTCCTCTAACATTTTGTCTCTCAGCATAGATAAGACTCCATTGGTTAATTTCGAACCATTAAAAATTGTATTTAATGCCATTGCTAGACCCCAATAACCCAAAGTATTAGGTCAAACAATTTTACTAACATGATACAACGATTAATATCTTTTGTTTAAATTCTCATGTGCTCATTTTGTTTTCAGCGAGTCATTTAACTATTAAGACTTGTATATAACATTATTATTGAACACTAAAATAGATTAGATTAAACTTTGAAATTAAGCCATTTACTAATCACTATTATACATATTATATACAAAATACGTGGGAAGATATGAAAATTAATAATTTTATGGATTGTCCGAAGTATTAATCTTTCCAAATATAATTTCACCACAGCCATTCAAGAATTCTGATCAGCAAGTATGGTCCTTCCTGATAAACTTTTATCTCAAATTTTAATTAAGATAGCTAGATTGAGCATTTTGGAGGATGCATGGCATGATATGATGATATACTGAGAACCTAATAATTAAGGGAGGTCCATAAGTTGGGATTAATATTAAATCATCAATTTACGTATCAGAAAATTCTGCATGAAAAGCCATCTCTGAAAGTGCATAATCTTCGTTCCCTTTGCGCAGAAAGGGAATCTGACGAGTTAAAATATTAGTGAAAAAAGAAAAATTATTGACCGTGAAATAGAGACAACAGCCGGAATCTGGGGTTATAGACTCTGTAGTCTGTACGTGTCCCGTAAATTCAGTTACCTTTTAATACTATAATTAAATTGCCAAACCCTCAGCCTATGCTTCCGGTTGTTCTTTAATTTTAGAAGTATTAATTACTTTGCACTGATTGTGCTGATTGATGATTAGCTAGGCCCTTTGATGATTTCTTAGAGCAGTTCTGCGTAATTATAATCACCCCAGTATGCATATTATCCCATCACGAATTTTAGATCATGAGGTGCGCAGACTAATTGATGACATTGAAGTTAATATACAGAAAGAATATGCATGCTGTGCCGAAAGAACCTAGTTCATAATCAAGGATTAATTTACATATAAATAATAAGACTTGTGATCATTTGGAACTTGGTAGACCATTCAATTACTCCTGTATATTTGAAGGATTTCTTAATTAATTTCTTCGAAGTCCATACGAAGGCATATGCTTAGATCTATGTTATGAATCAAGTTTAATAGGAACGAGTTTCTTTAATTTACATCTAATATGCTTGAATAAATTTAAAGAACTGGAGCCATAAATTATTTTTCTGGACAACTAATGTGTGGCGACAATTAGGGGGCACAGATTTGTGGTGACCTTTCTGTCCTTGACATTTCGGTGGTTGAGATCAGCTTGTATGAAAGTACCATCTACTATTTATGAACTTCCATTCGTTTAACCAACACAAAATCTAATGACATATACAACATGACTGTATATTTGGTTGATACTTCAACATCCACTAAGCCCATTGAAATTTACTGTATCTGACCATAATTCAAATCAAAATCAAAATGATGAGTCAGAGCAGAGTTAGAAGCTAAGTTGCTGAATTGACAGAAGTATAAATATTTGATAAGTCTAATTTTGTTTTTTCACGTGTCGTTAGTTGTTAAGTTGAGCAAACTATATATCCTCTTCTTGTAATTAGTTAGTTACGATGGAAATAACAGAGTTCACATTTCTTCTCCAAGTTTCTTACTCCGAAATTTTTTTCAAGAAACAAAAAAAGTATCCAGATTCTTCATTGTAGGCACGTTTATTGGATTTTAGATAAAAAAAACTAAAGCAAAAGAGATAATTTGACATTGAAGTTTTTCTTACGTATTATTAATAATCAAAACATTTATTTATATATAAAAATATAATAAAATAACATAAAATTTACTCGGTTCTTAATATTATACGATTCTTTTTATTTTATATATTAAAAACTAATTCTAATAAGATAATATTAAATCATGCAACCATATTTGAATTGTCTCTAACATTGCTCCTCTTAATTTAAACATGGTGTTAAATTTTATTTTTTTACATGTTGGAGCACTTCTCTCTTACTGACAATTTTTGATGCACCTCTGATCAATTGTTAATACACATCTCATCAACCTAAGAATATTGAATATGTTGAAATACTTCTCTTCAATTATTGATACACTTCTCATCAATCCCTTACTGATAATTTTCTTGGAACACTTCTCTCAAGGCTTCAAAAAGAGATTCTTCTTCTTGTGCCAAATTAACTTGCTCATTCTTAAAATTGCACTCTTTTTTTATATGCCCAAATCTTTTACAATCAAAACATTGAGGTTTATCATGCCAATAATGTTAGATTTTTTGTGGGCTTACATTAATCGTTATTATGATTTTATTAAAAACGGGCTAATGGCATAGTCATTGAGTAAAGTGGACCCAATTATGTGATCCAAAGAAAATTAGACTTAACGTCTATAACAGGCTAATTTTGACACTCAGTGTAGGCCATGGGTCATATTGAAGCCTTTGATGGGGAGGCCCAGCAAAGACCAATCAGGGTTAGGTTAGACTAGGTCCCCTCTCTAACTCTATATAAAGAAAAGTATGGGTTTTAAAACCCTAACCTGCCTCATTTCCATTGAGTAGGCTGCCACAAGATAGATAATAGAGAGGAAGACCTAACCTTTGGAATGCTGTAAGTTACAACGATAGCTGTGTTAATGGCTAAAAGAGGTACGCATTTGTGTCTAATTTTATCATGATTTGTATTCTAATTTTCATGTATGACAACATTATGAAAATTAAAATTTTCAACAAGTGGTATCAGAGTATAGGGCATATATGAATTATAATCAAATCACAATATTAAAATTTATTTTAAAGATTAATATATTAATTTTCGTATGATTGAATGTTTATATAGCCATATTCATGTTAATATATTATGTTAATTTTGTTATCGAATATGGTTAAAAGGTTAGGGCTTTTATTCTTCTCATTACTAGCTTCGTATTGAAATATTATATGCATTCTAATTTGTAGTATACGCGAAGATATTAAGGTTTAAAGTTTCTGACTTTATAAAACCTAATTTTCGTATCCTAATTTCTTCGGAATATTTTATGTAATTTTTTGATGATTCATGATGAATTGTTATATGGATATTGTTCCTATATTTACAAGCTTTGTAATGGTATATTATTTGTGGCATGAAGTTTTGGATATTGTAAGAAATTTGGGGTTAAAGATTTTAGGGTTAACTTTGAGTTTGAAAATTCATACCCAAATTTATGAACTTTTTCATCAACTTTTAAGAAAATTAAGGCCATAATCAGATTCAGGATGTCTGAAAACATAGAAATAGGCTTTTGAATCATTAAAATCGGGCGAAAAACAAAGATTTTAGGATGAAAATAAGAAAAGGCCAAATTCGGATCGCGACTGGGTCAAAACAACCTGAATTACAGGTGAAATGGGTTGGGCTCAACCTGCCCAAAAAAGAAAACGGAGCGCGTGTTATGTATATGCGCAAGACTATAGTTTGGGGTGTGAGCTACATACACGTGGAGCGTGCAGATCATACGTGCGAGTCGATTCTGGGTCATTAGATCTAAGTAGCGAGCAGATTGGATTGGGTCATCACGGGTCAACGGATCCTGAAAACGGGTGAACCGGGTCAATTCACTCGTCACAGTCAAGAATAGGTGCATAGTAGCACGTGAAGGACACACACCGACCAGAAGAACACCTCGGAGCGTGGTGACACGTGTGGTGTCGTTTTTCGACAGTTTTTCCGACGATGCACTCCTCTTTTAATTTTTTAATTTTTGATGATTTTTATTTTATTTTTGAAATACCAAAAATTAATAAATTAAGGATTTTTCCTATTAACAAAAAATAAAATTTAAAGTTTTAATGGGAATTTAAATTTAAAATAATTTAGTGATTGGTAATTATCAAAGTAATACAATAGCTAAAATTTATAAAGAAAATTTATTTTTCCTAATTGTTATAAAGATAATTTATTACAATAAAGTGTTGTTTTATGTAATTTCAAGATATATAAAGGTTCAGTATCATATTCGATGTAAAATCACATAATTAAAATAATAATTAAGGATTATGTTATTTTTCTTTTTTTTAAAGAAAATTTTAATTATAATTTTTCTTGGTTGTTATGACCAAAGTAATGCAATCATTAAAAATTTAATATTAATTAAAATTTATAAAAAATAATTTTGGTATTAGGAAATAAATTATGTAGTTTGTAGTAAAATGAAATGATTGTTGAGAACTTATAATGGTAATTAAAGGAATTAAGGTTTGCGTGGAAGACACTATGAGATGTAATCAAGAAATTTATCTGTCATAAATTTTGAGATTGCTTATTTGGCTTGAATATATATAGTTTTGAGAATTTTATCTACCCATAGGGGATATGTTTTTCATATTATATGTATTCATATTTATTATCTTCATGCATAGAGGTCACTAGTAGAATTGTTTGCTCTATCCAAAGTAGAGTTAGTTATGATACATACGGGGTCTCAATATTAATACCCATTATTGTTAATTGATTATGGTATAATTGTTTTCAACAGTTTCTTTCTGATTCAATGATAGCAACACCTTGATAGAAGTCCTGACTAGTTTAAATTATAAGAATTAGAAGCAGGATATGGGGTTTGCTATGAGAATTATAGACATAAAATTGGCTCTACATGTAGATCAACCATCACCGCTCACTAGAGACAGCACTGATAATGAAAAATACTACTATAAAAAATAGAAAAGAGCAAATGACCTTAGTTTGTCAGTAATAAAGAGATATATTACTGAGGATTTACTTAGAGGACTACCTGAGACTGTCAATGCTAGAGATCTATTTATTGAAGAAGAGAAAAGACACAATCTATATGTGGTTGATATAGCTTCTTAGTCTAGCCAAACCGGATCCCAAATTGATCCATTCCCTGTTTGATTGAATCAGTCAATGCTCTCAAGTCTGATTTAAGGTTCAAAACAGCTTCAGTCAAAGTCAAATATGGTAGTCCAAGATTTTTTAACATGTCAAATTGATCTATGACCTCAGAATTTGGATTTAAGCACTCAAGATTCAAAGACTTTTGAAAGTGTATGAGTAATAAAAAAGAAAACACATGTTATAGACATCATCGGTAGGCTAACACATAGGAGAAAGATTAACTTCACTGTTCTTGACTTAAATAAAAAAAATAAGTATTGTTAGACAAATTCAAGGTCCAAAACCACTTTGACTCACGTGAACACTAAAGTATTCGAAGACCGTATATACAGATTAATTGTTTGAAGCAAATAAGATCATTCTAACTTTTGAGGACAAAAACTTGAAGAACCCTAAGAAGTCATAATTGTAATTGCATCTGAACATGTATAAGTTTACCTTGTTGAAACCTAAAAATTCTGGAATAAAAAATGATACAATAAAGGATGGCAAAATATGAGGGACTAAGAAATTTGAAGAAGTCAAATGAAAGAGATTCAAGAATAAAGCAAGGATCAGAGTTCATCTTATAGGAATAGTTATATTAAAGTTAGATATTAGTTATCAGTTTATTTAGAAATTATTTATACTTTCTCTTAGAAGAAATATTATTATCAGTTTTTTCTTTTAAGATAAGATTAGATTATACTTTAATATGGCTCATGACTCTGATATCGATGTTAGTAGTAATTTTGATTGATAAATGGTATAGACTTTCTCATTTCTCAATATTTTTAATTTATTTCTCATATGAAGAATTGTGTTGCTAAAATATATTTATATTTTAGATATAGTGACATAAATGGTTGAGTCACGATTCTAAGAAAAAGATTAAGAAGTTAATTAAAGTCAACAATTCTTCTTATACTGTATCATAATAATGATTGAGAGATTATACAAACTATGCAAGAAGATAGCTGATCAAGACCAAATATAAAGTAGTCATTTGTGGATAATCTTGCTCTACTACCTTATGTGATAATAGACATGCTTGGTCTATGACTTCTTGTATAAAAAATATAATCTATCTTCTTTAGATTCAGATGCGACAACCTCTGTTTCTCACTTGGCTAATATCTGAACCTTTTGTTAGACTGTACTATAAGATAAGAATTCTAAGTAAGGAGATTAAAGTTCATAATTCGAATTCAAGTTTTCTCCTAAAAGTCCAGTCCTATAAACTTTAGTATAAATGTGAAGCATTAATGATTTGCATTTCCCTTAAACATGTGACAAGCACATGTGATTGGTAGCACCACCCATTAGATGAAAACCTTCTTTAATTTTTAGATTTATTTTGGGATATTAATAGATAAATTAAATCTACGAAGGATAAAAGATAAAGTTCCCTGAATCACTAAATATTACTTGCAATCTTTTGGATTTCAAGTTATAACTTTGACTTAATCACATCTATATCAATCAATCAATAACTAGAAACTATAGAAATTATAACACCCATGTTTAGACCCCAAGGGTATATTTGTTATTTTCTACTCCTCCAGTTCATACGTATGCATTTATTTCATATCTCGTGTGCTTGTGGGTGTAATTCTATGCTCATTTGGGGAGTATTAAAGTGAGATTTCAATTTTTGACAGGTTCGATCGATCGAATGGATGATTCGTTTGATCAAAATTTTGAGGACTCTCTGAAAAATTTATGGCTTCAGATTCGTTCGAACGAATAGGGGGATTCATTCGATCGAATGAGAGATTTGTTCAGCCAAAGTGTTGATTCGTTCGGTTGAACATCGTTTCATTTGATCGGTAATTTGGAAGCTCTCTGACTTCTGTAGACGCTAAAGGATTCGTTTGAACGAACTGTTATTCGTTCGATCGAAGGGGGTGGTTTGGTTGAACAAATCTTTGATTCATTGGACTGAAATTACCCTCTTCTGAAAACTTCTCCTTAAGAAAACTTAAGGGCAAAATGGTAATTTCACCTTTTTTCTATAAATAGGGGTCAGAGGGTCGAATTTTTTAGGGTTTTCTCCTTCTTTTTCTCTTTTTCTCTTCTCCTCCTCCCTTCACATTTCCCTCTCTATCTATCACCCCAAATCTTTGCCAAATTTTGATTTCTCTTCGCAGACGAGCTACATTCCATGCGTATAACATAATGGAAGCGTCAATTTGGTTGTAGATATGCTGATTTGCGAAAGAGAAGCGAGGGTTCTGGGAGAGAAATTGGGGTTTTTTGAGTTAGAGGCGGAATCAAAGCAAATCGATCACACCACGAGGTTCGTAGCTTCGTTTCTAACTTGTCTGCATATTTATTTCATCATTTTAAGCATTTTGATTCGTATGGGTTTCGTATCATTTTTCTTAGATTTACCTCTCG